>LUKR01000266.1:0-23723 GCA_019395275.1 Puccinia brachypodii | reverse complement strand
AGTGTTACTCTCACCTTAGATTTAGTTCAGGAAGGCAGCTTCATCAGCACCTTTAGTAGAGCTCTAACCAGTTTCTACTATCTCCCTTCCAAGCTCTATCTCACCCAAGAGTAGTTCCACACCAGAAGCCTCTTGCAATTGTCCAAGTTAATGCTCATGGACAAACAGGAACTAAGTGAGCCCCTTTTGTCCCTTCCTCATAACTACCGCTTGAGTCAATTGCTAACAATTGATTGTGTTGCAATTTACAGAGAAGGCCCAACGGGTCCATGCAAACCAGCAAAGCCAATGCTATGCCTACTTTGATCCACCTATACTTTCCAAGGCAAAGGACAAAAAAGGGCGAGTGATGCTTGCTTATCCGTGTAAAATGTCAGTATTTCCATTCTATTTTGGCCTTGCCCCTTCCAATTGTCCATGCAATCAAGGTTTTTGGTTACTAATTTCACCTATTTCTCTCTTTTTAGGTGTGGCGGGAAGACAAACCAACTGATATACAAGTATTCACCAACAAATCTAGCCAAGCATGTTGCCAGTTGCTCTAAGAAACAACGTGAGGCAAGTGTCAATCAGAAGCTTGCCAACATGGGGGTCTTGGGAACGGGTGATATTGAACCACAAGAGGTGAGGATCTCCCCCTTCCTCCTTGTCTCTCTTGCATGGATTAACCCCAGTCTACCATCTCCATTGATCTGCTTTTAGGTACCGCAGCTTTGCCCTGTTTGGTGTGCACAAGCAGCTTGGCCATTCACCTCTCTTGGAGAATCAGCTCATTTAGGAATCATCCATCCAATGGTTGGCAAGAACCTTCCACCACGGAGAACCGTCTTGAATGACATTGCCAAACTCTATACAGCCGTACAAGAGTTGCTCATCAAATCTTTCAAGGTAAGTTTGACATTGCTGAATTCTGTTGGGCTTTCCTGAAAGCAAGCTGATGATCTCTTTCTTTTCAGCACCATAAGGGTGCCATGTACCTTGGGCTTGACGCTTGGCAGTCACCAACAATGGGTCTATACTATACTTTACAATAACCAGCCCTTTTCAGTATAGTAAAGTTTCCTCAGGTTTTCAGCTACTATACTGATACTATAACCAGCAGTTTTCTCCCCAATCTTGGTATAGTGATGAACCACTTTAAAGTTGAAAGAAATATACTATAACAATACTATACCAATAACCGTAAAGTATAGACCCATTGTTGCAGTCACCCAATGGGTTTGATGTCCTAGGAACAGTCATATACAGGTTGGTCAAAGAGGAAGAATGTGGCTTTCACTTGGAGGCGATGCCGCCTGATTTTTTTTGGTTACAGAAGAGCCACACCAGAGTTTACTTGGCCAAGACCGTCCGTCTCATTGTTGAAACTTGAGCTCATCTACTCTCTCACTTTAGTGCCACCGGAGTGATAGATGCTAATGAATTTTTGATTAGATCTACAGCATTGTGACAGACAATGCATCAAACAATCAGACTATGATTGAAGAGATCCAAACATACCGGTGGCCTCACTTCAAAGGTGAAACAACTTGGGTTCAATGTTTTGCTCACATCCTCAATCTAATTGCACAGGTCATCTTGAGGCCATTCGGAAGCCACAAGAGAAAAAAAAATCAACATTGAATGTTGAATCCTCCCAGAACTTGGATGATAATCAATCAGATGATGAAGAGGATCCTGAGGACCGAGATGATCAGATCAGATTGTAAGTCAACACCTGTCAAACAATAATCAATCAGGGCATTGGCAAGCCAAACTGACTTGATCCCACTTTGATAGGTTAACTCATGACTCTGTAGATGAAGGCAAAGACAAGGGCAGTGATGATGACAATGGTTCAGCCATTGGTGACACAGCACTGGAAGCTGACCTCATTGATGATGATGAGGTGGAACTGGAGGACAACGATGTGAACAACTTGAGTGATGAAGACAAGGACAATTGATACACATTGAACTCATGCAAGAAAACTCTAGCCAAGGTAAGCACTTACTTCCTTCTCATGTTTGCTAGTGAACACGCTGATGATCTGTATTTGATAAATATTGCCACAGTTTTGAGTGATTGCTTGGAAGCTCAACAAATTGTCCAATTCAAAGGCTCGCTTCGTAGAGATCTGCCAAGATCTGGAGTGCATGAGGCCACACAACATTGCCCAAGATGTCCGTACACAATGGAATTTGACCCTGACCCAATTGTTGGGCATTGTGTGATGCTTGCCAGCAATGTGAGTTCCTTTGTTTCAGTCTCATCAAGTTCCACCCACAAGGCATTGATAAACTTGTTTCCGAAGACTTGAGTGGCAGAAGGATTTAAAACATGGCCCATCTTGAGAATATTACATCAACAATGATGATATTCACTTGGATTGTGACCTGGTTGAGGTCCTTGAACCCTTTTATGAAATCACATTGCAAGTATTGATCCGTGGAGCAGCTTGAATATTGGACGTCTTGGTGTTCATTGATCAGATCACCTCACATCTCTCCACCGCCATAGATAAGAAACACAACTACCCGCCTGCTTTGAGGAACGCATGCCGTGCCGGCCTGCAGCTCACCAATAAGTATTACACACTGACTGACTGCTCACCTATTTACCGAGTGGCTATGAGTATGTCCCTTCCATTCTCCCATATGATCGCGGATCTGACTGTACCTGACCCAAAATTTCAGTCCTTCACCCCTCATTCAAAGACAAGTACTTTAAGCTGGCCAAATGGAAACCCAAATGGATTCAAGAATCCATATGGCTAACTCGCGAGATGTGGGACAATAAGTACAAGCCTTCACCTCAGGCAACAAACTCCCAACCTGCAAATACGGTTCCAAAGGTAAGCACGCCGGCTTACTCTCCCTATCTACTCAATCTGTGCTGATTTTCACTCTGAACTTCTCAGAAGCCGCACGCAGGTGTACTCACAGGGTTGGTTGGCGCTTCCACAGCCTGTGGAGTGAGCACCCCCACTGACCCTCTCTCTATGTGGCTTGCTGGGGGGTTGAGTTTGAATGACAAAGGAGGACCGGTGAACCCCCTCAAGTGGTGGATGCGGCAACAACAGGCGGGAGACACTCACGGGGGTCTTCTCCAGATGGCCCTGGATGTTCTTAGTTGTCCAGGTATGTCATTCCATCTTTCATCATTTTTGCATTGCCCCAGTCATTGACCGATCTCATTTCTTGATATACATAATAGCAACAACAGTCAACATCAAGCGTTCTTTCAGCTTTGGGAGGGATTAAGTCTCCCTCCGAAGGCACTGACTTAGTGAATCCTTGGTGACAAGAGGGATGGCTGTTTCCTTTTATGCAAAGAATGTTAAGATAAAGGCCGGGGTCTTACGTAAATGGAAGCTTAACAAGAAAAATGAAGAAAAGCGCAAAGGGAAGGGGAAAGTGTTGAGAAACTGAATTAAAAGTAGCAAAAAAGATGTCAAGTGTGTGATCAAGTGAAATGAATAGTAGCCGGCGTTTGTTCCACCCAAAAAAACCAAATACCTGTGGCTACCTGCTCCAGGTACCTGGGTACCTGTTTTTGGATGCCTCTGCAGGTACGGGTACAGGTATGGGTATCCAACATTTCAGATTTTTATGAGGAGGTAACCGGTTACCGGTGACATCTTTAATCACACCAAGAGTTAATCCACATTTCTGGCATCTGGTGGCACTTTCACAGGGAAAAAAAAATGGGGAAAACAATGTCAAAAATTCAACAGTTCTGTTTTATTGCACTCCTTGCTGGCAGTGTCTGGGTTGAAAACTTGATTTACCTAATTTTTCATTTGGTCCAGGTGAATGTCCATTGAAAAATTCATACATGAAAATCTGTGGACTGGACTCTTTCACAGTCTCTTCCTGGAGAAAAAGCTAATTCCTGAGCTTCACCAATCCCCAGCATTTTCACAACACAACCAAGACTCTGTCAGAATTGTTGGAATATTGCTTATCCCTTGGTCCCTCAAAAGAGGAGATTTGCAGGTTAGTCTATACATATGTATAAACAACCTAAAGAATATGTACCATGAAGTACTAAATTGTGCTTTACATTTTGATTGCATAGAAATGGTCAGTTTGATAAACAAACTTCCAGAGAGCAGTAAAAGTGCTGTTGATATGATTCATGATGTCACTGAAGTCATGAATACTATCAGTGATGATTCACAATCATGGAACTTCAAGTAAGTTTTGATGCTTGCGATCATGAAGATAGAGGATGATCTGCTCCAACATGATCTTGTCTTTGCATTTGTCTCACTCCTAGTCAAAAATGTTGGAATTCCATTCCCATTTCTAATTCCTTAAAAAGGAATTATTCAAGTGAGTTAACATAGTCTCTATGTTCTCATAATGTAGACAACTCAAAGCTAACTTTTTCCACTTTTTATTTTTGTGACAGGTCTTAATGATCTCAAGTGCCAAGTCACAAAGCAATCCACTTTTCATTTGTTAAATGATGTCAGTCAAAGTTCAAACTATAATGATCCTCAATCAACCATCAATTCAGTTCAATCATTGAGATTTCTTGTTGACCATCAACCTTCAAGAAACCCCAAAAAATTTCACTCATCACCACAGAACAAAGAACAAAACCTGTAAGCATTATTATCTTTACTTGTTAGTCAACTCACAATGATTACCTTTAATCATATTATGTATTTCAGATATCAATCTCACAACAAGATTGAATTGAGCTTACTTGATAGGATCCCTTTACCTACTTCAGGTGAAGTAATCTCATTAAGACTTTGATCTTATCTTCTTAAGCACTAACAACTTTCTTTGTTATTTATGTAAGACAATAACATTCTTGTATAGGTCCTATACTTTTAAAATTAAAAGAAAGACATTAGCAAATTCATACTAAACTTCTTGAATTAACTCAGTTCTTTGTATTTGACAAACAAACTTAACACTCACCTTACCCATTATTAAAATTGAATAATTACTTGAACTATCATCAAGAGTTTTTTCAGCAGATTAGTCTGCCCTTAGGTAAACTAGTTTATCACAATATTTTCTATTTTTATTATCTTATTACGTTATCATTGTAAAGTATTTTTATAATTACTTACCATGAAATAATATCCTTAGTTCCTTGATTCTTTCAAAAACATCACAAACAGAAAAATGCCAAGCCTTGCAAACCATATTCAACCACCAACAAACAGTTAGTAACTAAAGCCTCTTTAACATAAGTTGAAGAAGAAAAGAAGACAACGTAACTAATCTACAAACAATGAAATTGTTTATGATTTATCTTCTAGATCATTTAATCAAACAAATCATATAAGTAAACCATTCATTCAAAAAGTGACTGATCAATTGATCATACTAAAGTAAAGTAATTTTAATATCTAAGTATGATACAATGAACCAAAATAACTCATTCTTTTACTGATTGATCATCAAAGTTAAAATCCAGTAGATTTTACCAGAAAACACAATTTTATCAGAAAAGTACCCAAGGGTTCTGTGCCCATAATTTCCATGCTACATCTAATGGGATCTGACCAGAAAGGGCAAGATGAACGCAATTGGGAGGATTACGTAAGACATCCTCTAATTATATATGCTGATCTAGTTTTTATATGTAAGCCAAGAAGCTAAAAACCCGTAGCAATATCACTTCCTTTATTTCTTTCTGAGTCATCTACATTACAGATCAATATCTGCCTTCAGGTATTATATATTTTCTTTATTATGATGGGTTTGATGTTATTCATGTACATAGGACAGAGAACTTATTAAAGAAATAAATCTTCAGTTATATCAATTCTTTCAAGAATTTCTTTTCATAATACCCCAGCACTTTGGTGTATACTTTGGGTAATTAGGGCTTTGAGCTTTGGGATAACCCTCATGCCCTGACCTGAAGCCCAGTTCAATGCCTTAGTTGAGACACATAACATCAGTACATACTATTTGGGTGATGTCCAATGTTTACGTGGAAAGTTCCCCCACTTCCCTGCAATAGAGTAGATGACACAGTATCCTCCTGCATTTTTGGTGGGTGGCTTGATGTTTGTTGGATGAATGAGGGCACCAAAAAAGCTCATCTTTAGTAGACAGGACAGGTAATGTTTTTGCCAACCTGTACTGATTGATTGTGTAGCTTAACCTCAGTGGTGTATTGGGCTAGGATTACATCACCAATACAGCATGTGTTTGAATTTTATTGGTGGTGTTGCTCTTCCAGAACAATACATGAAAAAAATGGCATACACTTCAAACTTTTGCAATTCTCCCCTGAAGCAGAATGTGAACTTGGATGGGGGAAAATAGGTGATCAATTTTGAGAAAATTTGCCAGTAGTGAAATTGAGCAATGCTGAGCATGCTCAGCCAAAACAAATAAATTTTACCAAGCTGTTTAAAACACAATTTTATCCATTCTGGTAAGTTTTGGGGGTGGTGCTGAGCATGCTCAGTTTTGCTCAGTTTTAGCTCAATTTTACTACTGGCAAAAAATTTCAAAACTAGCCCCACATTTTCACCAACCAAGTTCACCTTTTCCTTCAGGGGTGAATTGCAAATGTTTGAAGTGATATTGGGCAAGGCAATCAAAAACATTGTGGATTGGCCAACCAATCCAATACAGATAAATGGGCAGTTATTGTCTTGGGTTGGATTGATGCACCATTGGTTGCACACAGTTTCTTTACATAAGAGAGTAAGGTATTGAATATTTGTTTTCACCATTGTGATGAGGTGCTGGGTTGAGAAGAACATGTTGAGCATGTGTGTTGTCTTTTCATTTTTGTCACTTTCTCATCTTTGTGCTTCTCACATTTCACATACATTTTACAGGTTGTAGTACCATACCTGGGCAGCTCTTGATGCGTGGAAGGACTCATTTTTCTTTATCCTTCCACATCATCACTATGCTGTCCCAGTCTGTCACTCTCATCAGAACATATGGTTGACTAAATAGGAAAAATCTACTGGCATCTTACACAAACGGGTAACTTTGACCAGTACAAACAAATATCATTGCTTGAGTATGTAGGATGATTTTTTTGTCAGCCTCGTGGTAATCTTACAATGAACGTTGGCTGGGAGCTGTTCATTTAATGCTGGGGAAACTGAAATTGAGGTTTGGGTGTCGCGAACTTCAGGGGCCCGGAGTTTTATTTTTGGTCACAATCGTTGCTGAATTCGCCAGTGGATAAGTCGGTCCATGCCAGTGATTGGCTCTGTAAATGAGAGCTATCAGGTTAGAACAGGTGGCTAGAAACCTGAGGGATGACGTTTAGAGATTCTACTTACGCCACTGTTCAAGCCTGCGGTGCCGTCTTCACAGCAACCCTTACTTGCTGCTTCTGAGTTGAAGCAGTTCCTGTTGAGGCCATCCTTCCCGGTACCGCCAGAGACAATTGTGGCCGCGACGACTTTCCATGGCACCAAGGCGACATAGAAAAGTGACTAGGGTCAGCTGACGTGCTGTGGAGGCTGTCGTGAAGTACGGGGGAAGCGTAAGAGAGTGTACCCACCCGAGTAGCTCCCATCTCTTTTTGTTTTCAAACAAAGTCCTAAAGGTTTGTCGGTAGTGCATGAAAACTCGGTTCGGGATGGATCGCGCCAGGTCCCGGAAATTTGCGCCAGCCCAGCGGTAGCGGTCAAGAAAAGAATCGGAATGGTTGACAAGTGCATGCTGGAGGAGGATACGTAATTGAACGGGGCAACAATGCTAAGAATGGAGGTGAAGGTTGTACTGTGTGCCCGTGAGTCGGAGTCGACGTGGCTGGTAGGGCAGAGACCTTGAGTGGGGCGTGTTTGTATATGGGGTCTCAAGTCAGGTTGAAAGTTGACGGGTCGCAACCGATCTCAGCCTGCCTCAGCCCCGCCCAAGACGCATGTAGCCCCAACGCCAGCACTTCAAAAATTATGACCGGAAAGAGGTCATATTCCCGAGGCTTCTCCGTTCGAAGTCGCTAGGGTTTTCGATACATACGTCGGCGGCGGCGGCGACGACGGAGACGCGGGCGGCTTTTTTTTATGTCATGACCTAACTTAACAAAGCCCCCCGGCTTCTTTGTAGGCCGATGGCTTGCCGGGGGGACTTACGCGCTATGTCGTTCATAGCCCGTGGAGGTTTTGCCCCCTTTTGCTGAGGACTTTTTTAAAACACACATACCCCCCGCGTCATCACACGTAGGAGGTCATGCTAAACAGTGGGCTGAAGGCCTACATCTTCCCCTTCGAACTAGCCCACCATGAATGCCGGGGTCAGTGAGATTCTTTGGTTATCTTGTTCCCAAGAAGGCCAAACCAAGCATAGCATCCTGACCCAAGGTCCGAAGGAAGACGTCCTATCCCATATACAGGATGGCAACAAGATGTATATTCCCCATCTTTCCGGAAGGTGGGCTGAATACAGATCTGCACTGAACTGATGCGTGAGCTTCACGCATACTGTACGAGCAGGATCTTCTTGATCCCAGATGGCCTTGCAAGCATCTAATCCCTGGTCTCTGTTTCCCTAGTATTCCACTTGGACAGAAAGTGAGGAGACAGAAAAATGTGCACTGCTGCAGCGCGCATTTTGTTCACCAAGTGTAGTGGTGATTTTTTCCTTGTGCGGGTGTGACGGCAGAATTTAGGAAAAAGCCACTTAATTCTCAAAATCCTCACACAGTACAAGGGACATCGGGTGCAAGTCCCTCCTTCTGAGGGTCCCTGCAGGACGGCGTCCCTCCTCCACTGAGAAGGGACTTCGTTAAGTTAGTGTCATGATGGTCCTGGATAGCACTGGGCTACAATTTGCAGTATGGAGCGCCTGTCTGAGGACCGTCCTACTACTCTTATTTTTTTGGCTGTGAAACACTTCCAAGAGGAAGGTTCACGTTACAAAAAGAGTATGGAAAAAGAAGTACTATTCTTCACTGTATAAAACGGTTTGAAGAACAATAAAGGGATTATATTTATATATATATGAAAAATGATTTGCTTTTATTTTTATTTCTAATGGTTTTATAAAGACAAAGATAATACAATAAGAAAGGAAAAGGAAAGAGTGAAAGGAAAATAACAACAAGAGATATAAAAAACATCTTAAGATTATGTAAGCTATAGTAACAAGAATGACATCATAACATAAAATATTTGACATAATAATACATAATCAAGACTATAATCAGCATGACATAATGATGATTTCATAATGAATTTTAATATATTATTTGTATATCCCCATTGGTAAATCAAAACATTACACTGTTGCCATAATCCCCACCTTGCACCAACTTAAATTGTGCCTTTTGCCCTCTTCATGTGTATCATCAAAAACATGGCAACCCCGCTCAAGTAGGGTCTGGTGCTAACTTAACTAAGCCCTCCGGCTGTTTTTGGACCAATTCTTTCCCTGCAGGATGGTGTCCCCCCTCTATTTACAGGAGTGACTTAGTTAAGTTGATTGGGTTTTTGGAAATTGAGATTTTTTCCTGTTTTCATCTTTAGGAAACCATACAGGTAAAAACTTTGTGGGCTTGTTTTATGGTGTGCTTGAAAAGTACAAGCTTCTTGACAAATTACACACCGTTACTGTGGACTGTTGTGGGTTGTTCAGGCTATAGAGTTTCCTTTCCCCCCCTCTACACGGACAATGCTAGCATTAACGGAAGAATGGCTTGAGAGCTCCAACTCCAGTTACCTTCATTCAACTCAGTGACCAACTTACTTGGGTGCATATCCCATGTCATTAATCTAGGTGCTAAGGCGGGTCTTGCAGTCCTGGGTGGTATTGAAGATGACACTGATGAGTGTCAAGAAATTCCAATGGACAACAACGACAAAGCCCCAAGATCATCTGCCATGAAAATTGCCAATTTGACAACTGCACCGGATGGACTTTTGACAAATCTGAAAACCATCCTGAAGAAGCTCCACTCTATGTGTGCTTATATTAGGTGTTCTCCTCTGTGTCGTGAACAATTTTGTAAGTTGGTTGAGGCAATGCAACCCAAACTTCAAGAAACCGGTGTCAAGTTTACTTGCCTTGAGATTGATGTGCCTACCCAGTGGAACTCCACTTGGGCAATGTTCAATTGTGTGATCCAAATTCTTTGGTTGTGTACTCATTTCTGTGAGGAGAAGGAAGAGACTTGACCATACCTTCTCTCTACAGCTGAATGGGATCAAGCAGCAAACCTCATGAATCTTCTAGAGCCACTTAGCAAAGCAACTGAAATCCTATGTAAATTGAAAAATCCAACTTTAAATACAGCACTCCCAGTCTATGTGCTGTTGATGAAACATTTAAAACAAGACCAACACGGTCTTTATGACCAAGCACAGCTGATCCCACCCGCAACCATGATAATTAACAAGATTGACCAATACTTTTGTGCTGCTCTCAACAAACCCATCTATGTATGTGCTATGATACTCAACCCAATCTTGAAGACAAACCTCTGGAAAAAGAACAACTCTTTTCTAGAGGTAAATTACAATAAGTCCGTCAAAAATATTGTTGAAAATTTTTGTGTAGTTGTGAATGAATTTAAGAACAAAAAATTGACTCATGAAAAATCAACTTCTAATCCAACTCGAAGCACTGCAACATCGTCCTCCTCCAAGCAAAAGCGAAAAAGTCTCTTCCTTGCAGAGCTTTATGAGCCTATCTTGGTGCTTGACACAATAGAAGCAGAAGTAGACCGCTACCTCAAGGAAGATCTTGAGCCCAAAAAAAACAGACATCCTCCAATACGTGCAAATCAACAGAAGATGTTTCCTACCTTGTTGGAAATGGCCCGTCAATATCTTGCTCTTCCTGCCACAAGTGCCGCCTCCGAACAAGTTTTCTCAAAAGGACGACAAATTGTCTCTTGGCAACGCTCATCACTCAAGCCAGAAACAATCAAAGGGCTTCTTTGTCTCAAGGAGTGGTATCAACTCCTTGATAGTCCCCTGTAAAGCGACCACTACTGTTCATTTTTCTCACTTTTGATTATACATAATGTCACTTGTTTATTATCACAATCGTACCTTCCCTTTTATCCTGTAACAATAAGAAAACATGAGAAATCCAAATTTTGTTGACTTGACTACTTCTCAATCTCATTCACCAATAGAGCCTTGATACAAAAGCAAGGCTCCCTAAAATGTGAAAAATAAACAACTACATCATCACTTTGCCCTCCAGAGTGTTACTGAGTAATAATACCAAAACCCCCGGGTGCTCAGGTGGTTCCCAGGCCGCCTCCCAACAACCCGACCACGGGTGGAACAGTGGCTCGATTCGAGTGCCAGCCTTAGTCGGAGGGACGAGTGGTGCAAAAGATATCCATTCCGTTTTCTTTTCTTACTGGACAAGTTCAGGGGTTGTAATGGTAACCCCCTAGATAATAGTAGGGCTAGCCCTCAGAATTATCAATGTATGGGTTAGGAGGACTATTATTTTACTACAATGATGTGTTCACTAATCATGTGTACTATAGTTCCGAAGCAGAGATTGGATAAAATATCTCTTTGTAAGAGAAAAGAGGTTTGAGATGCACTATGGGTGGGTGGGAGGTCTTCAAAATTTCTTGTTTGTTTGATATAAGAGGGTGCGGCTTGTTGACTAATGGGGATGGATGGAGTGGAATGAGGACAGGTGATGACACTCAAAGGGCACCCTTCTAATCCCTAAGTGAGTAAAGGCGACGCGTCGAGTTCATTAGCCAGGCCAGACCGGTAGTCTTCTATCCTGGACTAAACCATTCCGTGGTCAAGGCCAGAGGAAGGGCGTCTCATCACCAGTCCAAAAAGCCCGACCATCAACTGCATGGACTTAGACCGCTTTGTTTCTCAGCCATCGCCGATCATTGAGGTGCGGCTCCCTCACCAGTCCGACAACTCCGACAATCCTCGAACGTCCCTTGGGTTTGTGGGACGATCAGCTCGGCCCACCATCCGGAGGACGGTCCCCGATCACTCGATCGCTCCTGTGGTGTACTGGAGCCGGGGCCCGGACTCGGAGCCCTGGTCCGCACTCCGGAGCACACTGGGGCCCTGGGCACAGGCCGAGCGGATGAGAAGGTATCACAAACCTGTTTGACATGCATGGCTTTGTGTGACAGGTGGCCCTCGCCATTATTTGTCCAACGGCCAGCCCTTGTCCTCCAGCAGCAGTTGGCTGCTTTGTCTTCTTCTTCCACATTTCTATGTACCATCACAACCACCATCGAATGATGCGCGTACTGGTCAGTCGACAAGTCTGTTGCGGCTCCAGGTTTCAAAACTGATTGATGACTTGCCATCCGTTTTCCCTCTGACATGTGTTTGTCACCTAAAAATATTTTTAATCTATACAGTTCGTTTAAGCGGGTCGCGTTTTCTTAGCGAGGAAGCTCATCTCGCCTTCGCCGATTGAGGGGGGTCTCGTGCGACGTGTTATCTCTTCAATATAATGTCTCAGAGACTGTCGTTTCAGGACTTCAACAACGCCTTTGGAGCAAATGATGTTCCCACCTCAACTGCCAGGATATTGGAGTCGATAATTCGTCCCAGCTCCACGCTCGACGGCGGCCGTGGAACAAGCTCCTTGGGGGTTGAACAAACTACTGCGCTTATTCGAGTTGTATTCAATGGCTCTCTGGATCAATTTTTTTACATTCACAAATGGCAAGGATTGATGACTGCACATAGAGAGAAAGAGCTCAGCGATGCAACCAAAAATATTCTTAGATTCACCTTTGGTAAAGAATTCGGCCGAGTTCCCGTACTCCTAATTCGCCGATTTCCTCAAGCTAAAGATTATCAGGAATTATGCCAACGCGCTCAAGGTTCGGTTTCTCGAACTCAAGCAGACGGCGAAGATGCGAGCCCGGCCGTATTAGAAGAAGAACTCTCGATTTGGCTGCTGATCCGATTGCTATACTGTGCTGCTACGACTCGTGACGCGCCAACAGGACACCTATCAGATGATCTCCGAGCAGGCCGAATCGATTTTGTTTATTGTTTAGAATCCTCTGCAAGATCGATCCACTACTACATGTTTTGCTCCACCGATCGTGAGATCCGCGCCGTCAGAGCCACTCGAGCGGCCGATTTTGTCAAGCTATGGACCACCATAAACGAGGAAATGCGATCAATGATCATGGGGTGGATGGAGGGAGGCGATCAGTTGGGGTGTATCGAATTACTGGGCACAGATCGTAGAACTCAAATACCACTCACGGAAGGTCCAGCCGACTCCTTACAGGTTCATCTTCTTACACTTGCCCACTCTTAGCTAAGCCAAGCAACTAACCCACATTTATTTTTCACATTCATTTGCATAAGGTTGACCAGAGACCCTTCATATTCCCGATCATATCTCAATCGTTTGCGATCAACCTACTTCTAACCAGCCTCCGGATTTACTTTCGGATAATTCACAATTCGATTTATTTCCTGAATACCATTCCATCCGCCGTCGAGAGCTTAGTGACCCTGTGGGAGTATACTATGAAGGTATTTCCGGAAGGGCACGATCAACGCGTGCTGGTCGATTTGACGGACATGATGGGATGGTTTTTCGAAGAGCCCGATGGACCTGCGCAACTATTACTTGGCACTGTTCCGCAAGAAGAGCCCAATTATCTCGCCAGTCATATCAAGTCTAGAAGCCCAGTCTCACTGGATAAAATCTGTAGTACAATCATCGATCAAACCGGCCAACTGTTTCCCGCAAGTATATCTAGCGATCAAACTCGACTAGCGGACAAGGCCTGCTCACAAAACATCATCTTGTTGTTCCTGAAAATCTTACGCTGGTTGGCTGACGGAAACGGAAAGATCACTATGTCGGAAACCAGTTCATCAGTTACCCGACTCGTTGTCAAGCACGGAAAATTAATGATTGATGACTTGCTATCAAACAGTGAAGCTGCCTTGAATATCGCCAACGTAAATCTTCAAATGATGTCTCTTGCACTTCTGTGTTGCCCCATGGATACTCACTATGGCCGGGCAAAATACCAACACAAATCACCAGGGACGTACGCCAATTATCAACTGATGGACTGCGGTTCAATAAACCGATTTGAGTCATTACTCTTGGCGTTTACTCCGAAGTGGACCGAGCAGATAAGCTCACAGAAATACTGCGCGGGAACCGGGAGATTCCTGCATTGGCTGGTGCAAAGCCTACAGGTGATTCACCAGCGACTAAGTGCCAGGAGACTAAAAAATCCTACACGCAAGCGGAAACGTACAGACACTACAGAACTTGATCACGCTGAACCTTCATCATTCAACAATGATGAACCGAGCGCTACTCTTAATCATTTTCCGACTCGTTCTCAACGCCAGGCTCATCAAGCTACTATATCATCTCCACCGAACATGCATTGCAATTTGGTATCGTTGCTTTCGAGCTGTTCCGCCCTCGGCGAACTTCCATCGGATTTGGGCAAGCACAGTTTAACTCCTATTATACTCAAATCCCTCGAAAAGATAACTAGTTTGATATCCCATCGAGTTGAAGATTGCGAACCCCAAATTGAGATATTCCATCATGTGGAGCGAGGATTTGATCTATTAGGTTCCTTGATATGCAATTCAGCCTCAGATCACCCCGGCTTTTTGAACACCACTGATTCCGGTAATCTATCGTATTTACCGAGGGATGATTTAAGAAATCTCTTCCAATGCTCATCCTGTGATCGATGTCATCTTGATCCAACGAAGGCAAGACAATCAGAATCGAAATTTCTCCCTCGATGTATTTTCACTAGTTCTGTCATGCTATGTTATAACTCAGACTTGTTGAGCTACTTGAGCCAGAAAAATGACAAATTGGACCCGAAAGAAAAATCAATTCAGCTTGCTAAATCTGGCGCCCGCCTAGCATTCCTCAGGTTCCTGACTCGCGTACTCAATCATACTGAGATTGCTGAAATAAGTTCCATTAGAGAAAGTCCGATCGTATGCACGCCAGAAGTTAACAAGAGGATTGCATTTGTACTTGAACGAGGTAATCGGATGGAGAGGATTGCTGCTGGGTGAGCACTCAGTCTTCCAGTTTAATAAGGCAAGCAAAATGCTGACTTTCCTGCTTGAAACAGTCGCATGCTCGCCAGTGTTTTCTCAAGTTCATTAGAACTATTAAGTCTGTGGCCCGCAGGCCAACTATCAGATTTTAAACTCGAACCAGTCCTCCAACAACTTGGCTCTCTCGCAAAAAATGGCTCCCTCAAAGTACAGGAAACTTTGGCCATCACCATCATACATTGCTTCGAGCTCACGCGCGTTACAGACTTGGAATTACTGGATCAAGATCGAGTTGAGCCCAATGACTCCCTTGGTCATCGAATTTGTGCCATCTTATTGCGACAAATGGGTCGGAGAAGCTCCTATCTGCTTGGTGTCATAAGGACTGAGGTCAGCTTAGTGAAACAGGAAAAGTTGCCGATAACAATCATTTGAACTGACATTTCTTTCCTTTTTTTCCCTTTCGTTGGTGTCTAGATGTCATTTTTCAGCAGAAGAATCGGTCTATCAATTTATGCTTCGCTGGATCGATATCTCCCATCCCTGAGTCAATTCATGCTGATTGAATTGAAGGTTGACTCACACGGAGCTGCCCTATTTGCGGATTTAATTGGAATTTCACCTGAAATCTTTCTTACGTCGACCGCTCGCTACACTCTCCCTCTTCTAGTCCTGAACTCCCAATCAACCATGATCGAAAAGCTCGCGAAAGCAAAAGACGAAACCGTACCTGGAATATTGGTCTCACATGGTTCTGAAATTCTGACTGAGTTATGCTACCGAAGTACACCCAAGGAGCTCAAGAAGGGTGCAGAAATCTTTCATAGGCTATTGAATTCTGGCCGTGATAACTCTAGCGATCCGAACCAGAAGCCGATCCTGATCAGTGCGTTGGTGGAAGTGTCGGCCCCCGTGATCTACCACCGATTGATCGTAAAAGTCGGCAATGAGTCTGATCGAGCACAAGGGCCAGAACGGGTGAAAGCAGCTCTACGGAAAGCGCTCATGTTGAAAAAAACACTGGCGGATTGGAATGAAATCCCTAGCGACAAGGAAATCCAGGCCGAGCTGGGGAATAACATCTTGCCGATTTTATCGTATATGAATGGATCTCTTCAAGATTTACGCGGGAAAATCACGATGGCCGAGAAAATCAGAGTCATGCACGGTCTCGGCAATCTCATCTACCTCGTTGACTCGGGGGTAAGTAGTTATGCTCCACAAATCATGACCAGTTTGCAAGCTTCGTTGGTCATTCCTGTTTTGAGGAGTGCTACCCTTCAGACCTGGGATACATTCGTCAAAGTGACCCCGCTCAACGATTTGATGCCTTTCATCGGTCAAATTACCGCGGCGGTCGTGAACGTTTGGCCTCAAATGAGAGCAGACCAAATCGACGTGTCCATCTCGATGATTCAACACATTCTCCGAAACGGTTCTCAATTGGGGCACTATGCCTATGACATCGCCGATCTCACCGGCTTATCCACGGCCGCCATTCCTTCTCACGACTTTACACGAGTTCATTCAGCTTTGGTTGCATTCACACAACAACAGGCTGCGCTAAAACTCCCTCTGACTTGGACCGAGAGGCTGAAGCACTTGATTGGTCGAATCAATAGTGAGAGTGAAATCGTGATTCGACAATCGTTGAAAGAACTCAGCATCCTGTTGGAGAAGGATCCGGAGAAGATGAAAATGCTCATGGCCGGCGACACGTTTCATCATTTAGTCGGCGATGTGGTGAAGGCGTTGATTGGAGTGACTGCACGATGCAGCGACACTTCGGACGATATCAAAAGCATGGCGTTTGAATGTCTAGGTACCGTCGGAGCTGTCGATCCCGATCGTTGCGAGATCAGCGACGAGAAAACTGGAATGGTCTTGGCCTCGAATTTTTCGGATCATGATGAATCTGTAAATTTTGCGCTGCATCTATTGCAGGAAGAGTTAATTGGAGCGTATCGGTCCGCCCACGATTCAAGGCTTCACAACTTCCTCACCTATGCTATCCAAGAATTGCTCAGATTTTGCGGATTTACTCCTGACCTCCTCGATGCAAGACGGTCTGCCAATGTATCAAGCTCAATTAGAAAAAAATGGCAATCAATGCCGAGTCACATCGTCGATTCTATTAGTCCCTTACTGAGCTCAAAATTCCGATTTTCGTTCACGAACAATATGTCTCACAACGTACCCACTTATACTCACACTACCCTCTACAATTCTTGGCTACAAAATTGGTTACTTCGATTGATCACCTTGGTCGAAAATAAAGATGCGAAGGACATTTTTCTACCCTTCTTGGGCACCATACGTGCCGGCGATGCCGTCATTTCTCAAAAACTATTGCCCCATATTGCTCTTCATATCGTTATCTCAGGTTCGCCAGAAGAGTTAGAAAACATGAAACTCGAATTCGTTACTGTACTAGAGGACCAAGTCGAACGTAAAAGTGGATTTTCTCCTGAAGGCCGGCAGCTTGTTGCACAAGTGAGTGCACTAACTAATATCTCCCTGCCTCCTAAACCAGGTGTTGACATCTTTCTATATTGTTTTTACTTGTTCAATGTTGATCGATAGACTATTTTTAGTCTAATGGACCACTTCAGCCGATGGATTAGGGATAGGCAGACCGGCCAGGGCTTGGCTGACAATGCAGGGTCTAGAAGAAGAGATAGCAGAACAGATCCAGCTACGATCCGAGTGAAATCGATTATGACTCAAATAAGTCCCGAATTAATCGCGAGCGCAGCTTTATACTGCAAAGACCATGCGAGAGCTTTATTGAATATCGAACAGCAAATCCTCAAGCTCGAAGGTGGTCAAGTCGCAAGCGGACAGAGTCTTATCGTTGACGAATCGACTGATGATATCTCTCCTCAAGATCAATTACAAAAGTACTATGAAAAGGCCCACGAGATTTATGCCGCCGTCGACGAGCCAGATGGGATGGAAGGCATTTCTGCTAAGATTACCGCGCCATCTATCCCCCACCAGATCCGTGAGCATGAATCAACCGGCCGTTGGACTTCTGCCCAGAGCTGTTGGGAAGTACAATTGCAAAGACATCCCGACGAGCTTCGATCTCATCTTGGCTTGCTTCGATGCTTGAGAAATCTTGGTCATTATGGTAAGTCCAAAAAAAAATGCTTCTCCTGGTAGATCCGCACCGAGACTTAATGTACTTGCGATCAAAAACCATATTCATTTAGACTCTTTGCGGGCTCACATCGTCGGAGTCCTTCAGAGTCATCCGGACTGGGAGCGTGAATTGGCGCCTTTTTCGGTCGAGTCGAGTTTAGTATCGAACAATTGGGAAGGATTGTCTCGTGCGGTTCAGGTTGGATCGCTTGAGAGCCCAGAGGTGATCTTTGGAAAGGTGGTTGATATGTTATTAAACTCTGATGAGCAATCTTTCAATGAAGCCATGAAAGATGCTCGAATCCGTCTCGGAAATCAGATCCTTGGTGCTTCTCGGAAAGATGCTTATAAACGGATGTACGACTCGGCGATTTATTTACACATCTTACACGAATTACCTCTGATCGACCAAGCATGTCGCGAATCCTCGCCCGTCACCCGTCTCTCAAACATCGGACTCAAGGGCGGATTGACAACTGGCCGAACTCTTATGAATCATTTAGATTTCCGATTGGAATTAATTTCACCTGCGTTTCGTTATCGTGAACAGGTCTTGAGGCTCAGGAGAGCTACGTTTCAGCTCAGGTAAAATACATTTTCCCTTCCGAACTCTGCTGTCCGTCTGGACTGGAGTACGCTTAATCAAATGAGTCTCATTCGATGACGTAGGTCCCGAGGAGCCCCGGCGGTTGGTCAATTATGGGTTCAAACGGCAAAGATCGCGAGGAAAGCAGGCCATTTGCAAACGGCATATAGTGCCGTTCTACAGGCATCTGAATTGAAGGCACCAACCGCTTTCATCCAACAAGCCAAGTTGATGAAATTAGAAGACCAGCTTTGTAAAGCTGTTTTCAAATTGGACGATAACCTGAAGAAACCACCGGTTCAATTAACCGATGAAAGCTTTGATCGATTGAATGAGATTTGTCCACGCGACTATGCAAAGGTTTGTCTATCTGGTCTTCAATATGGGGGAGGAATCATAGAACTCAGCCAGCCTCTTTATGTAGGGCGCGCTGCAACGGGTTCGATGGATGGATGAAGTCGATCGATATCCTGCGAACGACATAGTCGAACGCTTTGAAAAACTTTGTCAAGAAAACCCTAAGTTAGTTTTGCTTTGCTGAAGACGAAACAACGAGTCCTTCTCAATGGTTGAGACTACGTAACATCAAACCTGATTGATTTTTATTCTTCCGACAAAAAAACACATAGCTGGGCTAGCTCTTATTACTACTTTGGTCGTTTCTATGACGAAAGAGCATCTCAAGTTGTGCCAGGTACTCGTACTTCATCTGCCCAAAAGTAAGCGTTTCACTGTGTCCTGTTTGGCGTGTGATAAGTTTCAGTGAATCACATCAGATCAAATTTATCTTTATGCCTCTTTCCTTCAAAAACAGGAATACCAGTCGAATCGCAGTGGCAGAATACACATATCATTGTTGTAGAAACTTTCAGAAATCGTTGACGTTTGGAACGAAATTCATTTATCAAGCCTTACCCAGATTGCTCACCATGTACTTTAGCTTTGGTGAACATCCCGATTTATTGACAGTGTTTAAATCCGTCGAAAAAAAGAAAAAGGCGTGAGTTTGCTTCCCCCCTCCCTTTTTTTTGTCCTTTCAAGAGTATCTATTCAGAAACCTAACTGGGAAAAAAACTGTCTTCAAAATTAGAGCGGATATTCGACACGATGATTATACCCAAGCTCTGCGTATAGATGAATTAGGTGTGGTATTTCTACGTGTGGATAAAGTCATACACAATGCTGTGAAGAAACTACCTGTTTTCGAAGTTAGTTTACCCTTGTCCGTGTTTCTTTGGGACACTTATTTGAATGCACTAACCATTGCTCCCTTGTTCGGTAATTTTCCTCAAGTGGCTAACTGTCCTTCCCCAAGTTGTTTCAAGAGTGATGCATAAAAGCACACATGTACAAGCTGTCGTCCATAAAATCTTAACACACGTGTTAAGATCATACCCAGATCAAGCCTTGTGGGCAATGGTGTCAGGTGTAGAATCATCGAACTCGGCCCGATCCAGTAGATGCACGTGGGTATTGCAAGATGCAACGGTAAGTTAAGCCGCCCGGGTAGCAAATTCGCACAGTTCATCGTCGCTGACGCAGATTTCCCTTTCAACTTATCTGATTTGAACTAATATCCACGCAGGATGCCCCTGGCAGTGCGAAGCCCCAATCGGAATCACAGACCCTCCCGGTGAAGATCGCACAGTGCCGGAAGATTGTAAAGCAGTTGTTGAAGCTTTGCAACTTTCCAATCAAGAATAATGCCAAGCATCTGAGCCTACACGATGTCTTCCCAGCACTTCAACAATGTACCCCTTGCGAATTGATTATTCCTGTGCAGCATTCTCTGATAGCTAGCTTACCTCCCAATGACGTCAATTTTGCAAATCACCAACCGTTTCCATTGGATCTAGCCACCATACATAGTGGGTCATTAGTCTCCCTCTAGAGAGTAACAAAAGATCTCGACTGACGTTTTCGTCGTCCGGTGAAGGCTTTATTGATAAGATAACGATAATGAGCTCAATGCAAAAGCCGAGAAAGATTGGAATCATTGGCTCAGATGGGAAAATATATCCATTTTTATGCAAACCGAAAGATGATCTACGGAAAGATGCTAGGTTGATGGAGTTCAACTCAATGATCAACAAGTTACTCAAGAAAGATTCTGAATCTAGACGACGTAACCTTCGTAAGTTTCATCTTTTTCTAATGTTGGTACTGGATAGAATATCCGCCTCAACAGTAAGTGATGAACCCTTAAACTAAAACAATGATGAATTCGACGGCAGATATCCGTACGTATGCCGTGGTTGTATTAAACGAGGAATGTGGGTTACTCGAATGGGTCTCCAATACCGTCCCGTTCCGACATATTTTGGCTGGATTGTATGCTCCTAAAGGCATTCAATTATGGGTAAGAAATCGAATTGACGACGGTTGAAGATTTCGGAATACTCAATGCTATTATTTCTCGCTTTTCTTTTTTGGTAACCCCCTTATCATCTTCCCCGCCTGTTCATCAGTCCAACGATTTGAAAATATTGAGTGAGAAGATTAGAAAGAATCGAGACGATTGGGATAAGGTTAAAGAGATTTTTGAAAATGAAATTTTACCAAAGTAAATTTCCTTTCAACCTCATATGATTTATTCCGACTTTATCAAGCGTGACTGAAACCTAAATTTTGGACATCATCTTTCATCTGTAATCAGGTTTCCGTCTGTATTTCAGCAGTGGTTCTTGCACAATTTTCCTGATCCGACCTCATGGTTGAAAAGTCGACAATCATATGGTAGAACCTGTGCGGTAATGTCAATGGTTGGATTCGTCCTTGGGTGATTTTATTTCTATACATTGAAATCCTTGTAGAATGAATGAATTGACAGGCTTGCCAACCGATTTGACATTCGTTTTTTTAGGCTCGGTGATCGACATGGAGAAAACATTCTTTTCGATTCAACAACTGGCGATGTGGTCCACGTCGATTTCAACTGTTTATTCGATAAAGGAAGGACGTTCGAAGTATCTGAAAACGTACCGTTCAGATTGACTCACAACTTAGTTTCAGGCTTAGGAATCACTGGGGTCGAAGGAGTGTTTAGAAGAGCTAGTGAAGTCACGATGGGTATCTTGAGGGATAATAAGGATTCGCTGATGAGTGTTTTAGAAACTTTTGTCCACGATCCATTAGTGGATTGGATGCCGAGTGTTTCCAAGCGCAAAGTAAGCTTTTTGTCTCTCACCGCCACCACAGCATCCAAGACCGCGTTCTAACTCGATATCCTGTCATGTTTTTAATTGAAAATAAGGGGGTGGATGCTCCGACTGAAGAATATGTTGCAAGAGAAGCGAAAAAAGCTCTAGAGCCAATCAGTCGAAAACTTACTGGTTTTCAGATCACTTCATCTATATCTGGTAAATACGATCGACAGATGAGTACCGAAAATCAAGTCGATAGTTTGATTAATGAAGCTAGAGATAACAGACATCTAGTACGTTTGCTTTTTCTTGTTTTCTTAGGTCTCTAATCCCTTTAACACCACGTCCATGTTTCTTTTTATAGGGACGCATGTACTTCGGATGGGGTCCTTATCTTTAGAAGCGCATGCCTATGAAAAGTATATCAACGATTGCTTACGGTTTTCCATTTCTCATTTCCGGGTTTTCAAAACGTTTTGTACTAATTTTTGGGGGTTATGAGTGGCAAGCTGTGAAGGTCAACACGATGTAAATATGTATACCTGTCAGACACAGTCAAGATCCGAAATACCGTGCTCAGATTTACTCGCTGCATGCCACTGAATTGAATTTTGGGAGATTGGTTATCTTAAAAAATGTAACGGGATTGGGGAAGATGTCTTGTCTTTTGCTACCATGTCGGAAAAATTGCCCGAAACAGATGGCAAGTGTGTGAGCGAAAAAAGAAGCTAGAATTTTGACATAACCCACCTAAAAACTCACAATTGAACCTAAAACTATCGACATTGAGCCAGAGACACGTCATATTCAGGTCACGATTGCTTTCCAATGTGAGAGCAGGTCATGTTAAAGCTTGATCAATCCACATGCCGAACAAAGTCAAAATGAGAATTTATGATTGGAATGAAAGGAAAAGCGACCTGCTGAGGTAAGACGAGGAGTTAACCAGAAGACGATTGGTAGGCAACAGAGAGAGATGATCCAAGGGGCAGAAAAGACAAAAAGTCTGGTTTGGACTCTCCAGGACAGAAAGTGCCAGGACAGGTGGCTTGATTTCATTTCCCCCTTTAGCTCTGTTACATGCACCTGTTCTCTGCTCAATCATTTTGCCCATATACACTTGAGATTCATAGATTTGACGTAGCTGATGCAAGAGTGTGGGAGACAGCAAAAAATGCATCGTCCATATACCCAAAATATCTATGAATAACTTCATGCACAAGTATTATCGTTCATAAATTTCAAGTTTGAATATGTCCAGTTTTTCAGGCACTTTCTTCATATGAGCTTCAAGTGCCTGCTGCAGTCAAGGAACCTACGCTCGAATTTCTATCCTTTCCCCTGTTGTTACTCTTGAAAGAAGGCCCAAAATTACTCAATGGGCAGGGGAAAAAATGACTGAAGTAAAGCTACAGTACTTGTTATCCGACAAGTAAATGTAGATGAGTTATACACAAGGGTTGGAATTAATTACAGGTTACAAGAAATATTTCGAGCGGAAGAAGTGGTTAAGTTTGTGGTATCCTTCGACGGGTTATACTGCATAACAATCGGTACAGCCTGGTGGTTTTGGATAAAAAAAATCGGTCAGTTTTAAAATTACAGTTGATTGCAAACTGGAAGGGACTTACTCAGGAAGATTTTATTGTTGGCATTTGGGATATTGAAAGGACAGTCCCACCAGCTCTGATCTACGTCCTGGACGGCTATAATATAGGTGTTCAAAATTAAGCAGGTGATTGAAAATGCCTGTGATTAGATCAATCTTGACAATGACTTACAAACATAATCACTTCGGCGGTAATATTGAGTTGCATCTACTAAACGTCTATTTGTTGAGTGATCGGACTTGTGGCAACCGGCAAACGGGAGTGCATACCCTGATATCAGTTCCGCG
>LUKR01000265.1:0-20188 GCA_019395275.1 Puccinia brachypodii | reverse complement strand
CCCCCCCCCCCCTCATGATATAGATTGCGGCTTTTTGCGTGAGGAATCTGATGGGCTTTTTGGATGCGGCGTACAGGAAATTAATTGCGCTATACCTTGCTAATCTCTTGGTAGCTCATAGGATATGTTGCGGCACGGCGAGGAACCCTGGATGTTACAGCCCGGCGACAGATGAGCCGAGTGAATGTGTGAGTCATTCCGCTTGTTCCCAATTCGCATCCCTCGAGCGCCGAACCTTTCCCCTTTCATCATCGCACTCTCCACTCCAGAGCCGTGTTTACACCTGCGTTGATGTTCAGCAAAGTCGCCTTCAGCCTAACTCCGGGAATTCTATGCCAACTCTGGGGTGAGAAGCATTGATCTTTTCTATCATATCAACATGTTGACCTCTCAGCTCGCTGCTATGCTCGCGTCTCGGGTGATTAACATGTGAACCTATCCCCCTCCTCCTCCATGCCGCATGCACAGTCGTCCCGGTTGGCTACTTGGTCCTGAGCTGCGTATCAGCAGGTGTGGCATGGGGACTGGGGATGTGCTTCGGGCTGTCAAAGATCCGACGCAACCTTTCAGTAGCAGGTTCAACTTTTATGAATTCCAATACACTGCCAATTGCATTAATGCAGACGATGTCGGGCTCCCTCTCTTTGAAATGGAAGGAAGATGATACACCCGCGAAGGTCAGTCAGTTTCCTAGAATCCGCCTACCCCCACAAATTTCATCGGAAAGACAGCCTGATGTGATAAATTCATAGGCATTAGAGAGATCATTCCACTACCTCGTTTTATGCAATGTCCTTGGCGCCCTTTTGCGCTGGTCGGTAGGCATCGCGTTGCTCAATTGCTCTGATTCTGATGACATGCCTGTGAAGAGTGCCGGCACAAAGCACACATCTATAATCACCCATCCTACGACCCTGGAGGCTAATGCTTATTCGCATCCAACGGGAGGTTCCATACGGCGCCCCAAAAGCCTCTTAATCTCACGATTGCATCGCGAGGTCAACTCGAATTATGTGGGGCCCATAACTCCTCATTCTGCTGCCTTCAGCTATGATCTGGAAGCCCCAACGCCGTCTCCATCAGGTCACCACTCAGAGTTTCAAGAAGAGGTTCGCATCAGAGGTAAGACAGAGCTCCCGGGACTGGAAGCAAGCAACACAGCGTTTGTTCACAAAAACTGGCGGGGCGTACGCCAGAGGATCGGTGAACTGAAAGCGCGGCTTTCCATCCCAAATAGAATTGTCAAGGCACTTGATGAGCTCCTTAATCCACCACTGTAAGCTTTTCTAAGTTGCACATGTGGCGTACTTCACAGCGCACAAGCTGAAAGCAAAATTTTATCTACCTATACTATCTAGGATCTCTTCAATTGTCGCAATAGTTGTGGCTTGCATAGCGCCACTCCAGGAAGGACTTGCTAAGGTCAAGCCTTTAAGAGAGTGTGTACGAGGTTTCACCTGATCTACTTCTTGTGCATCTGGAAGATTAATGCAAATTTCATTCGTCACAAAGGTTCATTTCGACGGCCGCCGCCGTTGCCATTCCATTGACACTAGTTTTACTTGGTAAGTTAGAAGATGCTTCCGTCCAGGGGCACAAGAACTTCATACCGCTCATCTTTTTACACTCCGCAGGTGCATTTTTCCATCGCCCTCCAAAGGATACAAAGCCACAGACGGATGATGAAAAGGGTCAGCTCACCAAGGAGAAGCGGATTCAATCATGGAGATCTTTTACAGACATAACTCTCACTCTCCTTGCCCGTCACATCGTAACTCCCCTCATGATCTTGCCGATCTTCGCGTTTATCTGTCAACATTCCCACGTCAGCATCATCAAGGACCCTGTATTCATCCTATCAGCCACCCTGATAATCGGCGCTCCGCCTGCGATCACATTGGCACAGATGACGACGAAGGCGAATCTGGATTTTTTCGACGAGATGGTATCCAAGTTGCTGCTGTGGTCATACGCTCTCGCGACGTGAGTGTTTTGACAGGTATTTCAATTGCAAGCGCAAAAGCTGATGAGTTGCAATTCAAATTCCTTTCCAGGCCCATCACTACGATCCCACTGGTCTTGGGGGCCATGCTAATTTACAATTCCACTTTATGAACATTTTCAGAAAGAGCAGTCATTGTTTTTTTTGTCGTTTATGCATCTTGTCTCAGACTCATACCAAAAACAAAACATTTTGACCTTATTTAATACACTTTGAATGATGATTGTACATAGATAGATTTACATCCAAGCATTGCACAAATTGAATCAATTTTAATCCAATTTTGCCTTTTTCACCTAAAGATTGCGTTCAGAAGACGTCTTCGCGTGTCTAGAAAACCGGGACGGGAAGCTGCCCGTTGCAAGACAGCGTAGATGCTCATAAAGTATTAAATCAAAAAGTAGTCAAAATAGTAATCAACATGGCACAGGAGGGCTATAGTCTGATGAAAAAAAAAAACTTTATACCCTTGATCGACGCCTTTTTCTCATTAGTACCTGTCGAACCGAGATATTCTCAAGGCGTTATGGATGATACTGAGCGCGATGGGCTGAGAACATCACTCGTCTTCTCGCCGTGTCATTGCACAGAGACGCAGTACCGGGTGCAAATAGAAAGACAAGAGAGAAACAAAAGTTGTGGCTTGAATGGATGTTCAAGACATTCAGGGTCTGTTTAGCTGAAATTTATGCGGATCTGGATTTTGGAAAGAGCTGATAGGGACAGAGAGGCAGAGCTGAGGAACTGGGGATTGGGGTACAAGTTTGATGATTGATGAAGAGCCAAGGTCAACCCAAATGACATCGTCAAAATGAATTGGCCTTCACAATGTGGTTTGGCTTCTGGTGAGATTTTTCATTGAAACCAGAGGGAATCCCGGGAAAATAATTGGCAAATGTGCATTGTGATGAGAAAGGAAAGATGTCATCTGGGATGAAACTTGAGATTGTGGAAGCTTGCTGCCAAGTTTTCAGGTTCTCTATTTTCCATTTGAAGCTGTGACATCTGGTCTTGGTTTGGAGGAAACTAGGCGCTGGGGTATGGATGGAAGTCTTCTCATCTGATGGATCATGGAAGCATTTATTTCAATTTAAAACATTAGTCCTCTCCAACTTCGCAGTTAACCACTTCCAAATGATGAATTCCTTTGGGTCAGACTTGCATGGTAGATTAACCAGTGGAATTGGGGATTCGTCAGTTTCCAGCCCAGGGGTAGGTTGTGGAGGGACACGCGCTATCCTGGGCTCTACGTCCAGTGCTCCGTCCAACGCACTCAAGTCAAGAGTCCCTCTTATTGATAGTCCGGAGGGTGAGATGATGGCCAGTGAGGTCCCCCAGCTGACGAGAGATCTTGTTGAGTACGACGAAGCACGCGTTCGCCCTCGAACGCACGAAGTCACTCTTGTAGACGATAGGACCATGGCATTATGGTAGGTAGTTCAAGGCATTCAAGGCTGAAAGTTTCGTGTCAACAAACAGAAGCAGAAATGCAGGATTTGGAGGGCGGAAAGGAGTAATACATTATAGTCGTCTGTTCGCTTGACAAATCCATCATGAATCCAGTGTTACATACAGGAGTTAAATTAATCTTTTAGGTGCTCGAAGGTTTTGATTTTGCACAGATCCAATGCGTCGGACGTAATGCTCCAAGGATAGGGAGACCAGCCGAGCCTTGGCCGCGATACACTTGGGTATTCACACTGTCCAAAACTAAGAGCTTTCACTGAATCCCGATTGCCTAAAGGCTCTGGGCGTCCCATCCAAGCCCCAAACCAATCGTTCGGGTACAAAGTTCTAAAAATCTTATTAACGATTGCACATCCTCCTCACTATCTTCCTTTTGTCCCACAGTGACACATCACTTGCGCGACCCAATCCTCATGGAGTAAAGGACGATTGTGGTTACGTCTAAAAAATCATTTCTTATTTTGCTCTTATAAAGAGCAATGAGGCGCGGCAGTATGCACCGGCTTAATGTACTTTTACTTCGAAAGCCAACCAAATCAGAAGGCGCCATCATCCTATCCCTTATCCAAGCCTTTACTCCGCACATACTTTCGCTCGGATCCCATCCACCAGTTTTACGCTCTGCTACCCAGAGGAATGGATATTGATATCGCCGCGGTGTTGTGGTGCGTGTTTTGTTAGCCTGGATCTCAGGGGACCTGCGTTCAGATCCCAAATGCCGTGCCATTTGATATTCATGGCAACGATGATCAAGATACGCGCAGGTTGGAGTCATAGGGTAGAAATTTGCTTACCATGTTTGATTTCTTGCATAGGACCGTTGTCGAATCCATACTCCAGGTACGCCCGTAATTCCTGTCTCCAATCAAGCGGACAATTTTTTGAGCTGAATTTGTTTAATTCCGCGGGAATGGCATAGATCACCGGGTTTTGTGTATTAAAAACTGCTATGCTGCAATCGGGCATGATGGAAGCTAACTGATTGGTAATTTGTTCATCTCGTAACAGTTCATAGGATACATTGCGGCACGGCGAGGGATTATCGATGTTAGAGTTCGCCGACAGATGAACCGAGTCAATCTGTTAGTGATTCTGCATGTTTCCGACTAACATCATCTGTTGAAAGCCGACGTTTTCACCTCCTGCCCCGACCGTGCGATATAGTGGTGTTTTTACACCGGCGTTGATGTTCAACAAAGTTGCCTTTAGCCTTACTCGGAAAATTTTAGCTCAACTCTGGGGTGGGTAACATTTGGCCTGTTTGCCATTGCGGCGTCTGATTATTTCGGCGTATTGCGGTTGCGTAGCTTGACGGCACACATGGTGACTGACATGTGAATGTGCCTATCTGCCCGCCACCGACAGTCATCCCGGTTGGATTCTTCCTCATAAGCGGCGTATCAGGAAGTTTAGCTTGGGCATTAGGGAAATGCTTCGGACTTTCAAAGATCAGACGAAACCTAGCAATAGCAGGAGCCACATTCATGAACTCAAACACGGTGCCCATCACATTGATGCAGACTATGTGTAGCTCCCCTTTTCTGAGGAGGGATGCAGAAGACACCTCCGAAGGAGTCAGTTAGTTTACCTCAAGCCACCCACAACTTGTCCACTTGATGACCTTGTTTCTTTTTTTGTGATGCGGTCAACATAGGTACTAACGAGAGCCTTTCACTACCTCGTCCTGTGCACGGTTCTTGGCTCCCTTTTGCGCTGGTCGGTAGGCATCGCACTACTCAATTCTTCAGATGAACCTGTCGATAAAAAGTAAGATCCGGTGATCAATTTTACTACCGTCGATTCGAACCTTCCGACTCCAAACCCTGATCATTCCGTCGCGGAATCAATGCTGACTTTCTAACTCCTATAATCCCCAGATCTGCTGCCTCGAGCCAAGGGTTGGAAGCCCCGCCACCTTCTGACAATCTCGCAGCTTTGCAACATGATACTCTCGTTGAAACTAAAGCGGCAGTGAAGGACTCGAAGACAAGCAAGACAAACTTTATGCACATCAAGTGGCGTGGCGTACGCGAGAGGATGAACCAATTGAAAACATCACATTCGATCCCCGACATGTATCTTGAGGCAATTACTGAGCTCCTGAACCCGCCACTGTGAGTCCTCTAGTATGTTTGTTTATAGGCTTATAGAGCACAAAGCTGAAAGAAATCAATTTTTCCTTTATGTGTGGACAATCTACTAGAGTTTCTTCGATTGCTGCAATTGTTGTTGCTTCCATTACACCCCTCCAGCAAGCACTTGGGCAGGTCAAACCGTTGAGAGAGTACGCTTGAGATATCACTATTTTTACCTCCTTGTGTCGCTCAGCTAACACAGTGGATCCTATTGGAAGATTTATTTCAAGGGCGGCGGACGTTGCCATTCCACTTACACTCGTCCTACTGGGTATGTTGAAATGTGATCATTTTGAGTTCAAGGTTGTCGAAACAAGCAGGTTAAGACACTCATCCTGCTATTCGTTTTTTTTTTTTAAATATAACAGGTGCTTTTTTCCATCGACCTCAACCTCCAAAAGATACAAAACCACAGGCGGACAATGAAAAGATTCAGCACAGCAAGGAGAAGCGGATACAATCATGGACAACTTTTACAGACATAACACTGACTATTCTTACTCGACAAATATTGAGTCCCCTGATCATGCTACCTATCTTGGCGGTTATCTGTCAACATTCCTACCTTCCTGTTATGCAGGACCCCGTCTTTATCCTATCGGCTACTCTAATCGTTGGTTCTCCAACCGCAATCACATTGGCACAGATGGCCGCAAAGACCAATCTGGATTTTTTTGACGAAATGGTCTCCAAGTTGTTATTGTGGTCATACGCTGTCTTCACGTAAGTTGACGGCGTTTTCTGAAGATTTCAAGATGAAAAAAAAACTGATGAGTTTACGTGAACTCAGGCCTATAACGACGATCTTTCTGGTCTTTGGTGCTATGCTCATCTGTCAGTCTACGGAATGACGGCTAGGAACTCTAGAGTATAATATTGATCGGCATGATGTGGTACAAAATGTATAGCTTTTCTGAGCGCAAGGCAATGAGGTGGTCCCAATGTATCCATAGCTTATTGTAACAAGAGTGTGAATGTTCTTCCAATCCATGCAGATGAGAAGCTCCAAATTTGTTTCCTCAATGACTCCCATGATCTCAGTGTCCATAATGAATTGGGGGAGAGAAAAACCACCGATACCTTTTTGTCCATCAGAAGTGCGCCTAATTAGGAGGTATTTTGGAGATAAGTTGTCAACTGCTAGATAAGGTGCAGAATGATCGGCTTACATCAGCAGAGGGGAATTTTTCTAGCGTTTTTTTATTATATTTTTAAATTTTTAAATTTTTTCTTGAAATTTCCTTCAAGAGACAGACCCAGCTTGGAGGTGGCCGGAGTATCGGATGAGAAGAAACTCATTCCTACTACCGACAGTCTACCAGCAACTCAGGCCAGTCAACACAAGAAGCTCACCCACCAGAAAGACTAGCATCCCCCAGCACCGGATTCGATTCATGTCGCTCCCGCAACCTGCTGCCAGCTCGGCACCACAGACGATCGTCAAGGACACCCATCCATTCAACCGGAGTCAACTCGAGGGTTTGCTCATCAAGAGGTTCTTCTATGCACCCGCTTTCGAGCATTACGGAGGTGAGTCAGTCCAACAACAAGGCTTCCCCGCGCGTGTGTGCTAATGTTTGATTTCTCGTTCATCCAGGTGTCGCTGGTCTGTTAGTATTTCAATCATCGTTTTATTTCGCCATTTCACTTGGGATTCAAATATCAGAAGAAAAAGAATTGCACGAGTTACCCAACAGATTCGAATGATTGACCTGTCATTATCCTTTCCCACCACACAGCTACGACTTTGGGCCACCCGGAAGTACCCTACAATCCAACATCATCCAAGAATGGCGAAAACATTTCATCATCGAAGATGAAATGTCCGAGATCGATACCACAATCATAACTCTCGCAGAGGTCTTGAAGACTTCAGGACACGTCGATAAGTTCACGGATTGGATGACCTCGGACGTGAAGACTGGGGATATCTTTCGAGCGGATCATCTAGTCGAAGCCGTCCTAGCCTCCCGAATTACCGCCGATAGTAAGGCTCGAGGACAAACTACTGAGCCCACCGATCTGGCCAACAACAAGCTTGCCAAGAAGAAAAAGCTGAAAGCCGAACTCGTCCAACTACCCGATGAGACGCTGACTCGATATCATTCGATTCTTGCTCAGATCGATAATTATACAGGTGCTCAGTTGGGTGAATTGATCCGAGAGGAAAAGATTCGCTCACCTGATACCGGTAACGAGTTGAGCGAACCGGTCGAGTTCAATCTGATGTTCGAGTCACAAATCGGTCCGACCGGTCAATTCAAAGCCTACCTTCGACCAGAAACCGCCCAGGGTCACTTTGTCAATTTCAATAGGCTCTTGGAATTTAACAATGGTCGATTACCCTTCGCATCGGCTCAGATCGGTAAAAGTTTCCGGAATGAGATTTCTCCCAAGCAAGGCCTCCTCAGAGTCCGGGAGTTCACGATGGCCGAAATTGAACATTATGTTGACCCTAAGGATAAACGACACGACAAATTTCCAGAGATCGAAAATCACAAGATTAAGCTATTACCCCGGTCCGTTCAAGCCGAGGGGAAAACAGAGACGATCGAGATGACGATTGGCGAGGCTGTCGAGAAGCAGATTGTCGATAATCACACGCTTGGATATTTCTTGGCGAGGATCGATCTTTTTCTGAGGAAGATCGGAATCAACCCTGAACGGCTTCGGTTCCGCCAGCATATGGACAACGAAATGGCGCATTATGCCTCAGATTGTTGGGATGCTGAGATCCACTCCTCTTATGGATGGATTGAGTGTGTCGGGTGTGCTGATCGATCAGCATATGACCTGTCTGTCCATTCCGCAAGAACTGGGACGAAATTAGTCGTCCGCGAGCCTCTCAAGGAGGTCATCGAAATCGAAAAAAGCGTGCCGATGTTTGACAAGAAGTTGTTTGGCCCCCGATTCAGGAAGGCAGCCAAGGTTGTCGAAGAAAGCGTGCTGGCATTTGACGAGGCTCGGCTGGAGTGTCTTGCTAAGGAACTTGAGACTCAAGGGTTGGTGATTTTCGATTTTTTTTTTCTATTAATTGCTTTCATTATTCTGCGTGAATGTTGGCATTCTAATGTGGATTTGCGACTCTTTTCTCATAAAATAGAACATCTAAGATTCATGCCAGTGATGGGAATGAATACGAGTTAACCGAAGACATTCTCAAGATTGAGCGCAAAACATTCAAAGAGACAAGTATGCCTTGATTCTTCTCATAAACTCGCTCATGAGGTTCATCATACTTTGACATGCACGCAGCAAGCACAATAATTAACCGGTAGTTTTTTTTCTTGCGGACTGGTGTGGATAGCTCGAGAATACACTCCCAACGTCATTGAACCTTCTTTCGGGATAGGCCGAATTCTATACTCGCTCTTGGAACATTGTTTCTGGGCCAGGGCAGAAGATGTTAACCGTGGAGTAAGCATGCTAGATTCTTTGGATTCTTACAACGGGTACAAGTTTAGTTGACTGGATTTGTTATTTGTCTTAGGTTTTGTCACTCCCCCCGTCAATCGCTCCAATCAAAGTTCTCATTGTCCCTTTAAGTGGAACGGAGGTATTTAGACCCTTGATCCGATCTATCTGTGAGTATTATCTGGAGCACCAGTCTTTTCCTTCTCACTCAAAGTGACCATTGAACCTGGTTTTGTACTGACTGATCTTTTTACTCGGATGGGGTATAAAGCGAAGAAGTTGCGAAATGCAGGAATTGCTAGTAGAGTAGATGATTCCAATGCGTCGATCGGTAAACGGTATTCGCGTAATGATGAGCTTGGTACCCCATTCGGGGTCACCGTCGATTTTGGATCGGTTAAGAATGGGACAGTCACCTTGAGGTTAGTCAGCTTGAGCTCGTCAGAATAGCATAAACACGACCTCGATATAATTTCAGAAGAAACTGAGTTGTTTATGTTTATGGTTTCAGAGAACGAGACTCGACCAAACAAGTGATTGGTCCGATAGACGAAGTTATCGAGATCGTTAGAGAGATTTGCTTGGGTGATGAAGAAGGCAAGGGCTGGGAATTAGCTAGTTCAAAACTCGAGGAATATGATGGTAAACAAGATGTTGATTGATTGGAAGATAATCAATCTTATAGATATCAAACCAAAGTTGTCCACTATTGCAGAATCTGTTCAAACCTTTTATTGCTGTGCTCATTTCCTTTCAGCAGTTAGCTTGACGTTCAATTTTTGTTTTTGTTTGTTTCCTCTAAAAACGAGAGAAATTCCGTACAAGCCCAACTCTGGATGTGATAGTTCTGGAGTCACTTGGTTCAAGTTGAGATTGATGTCCGATACACGAGCCAGCAGCAAGTTTAGCCAAGAGTATATGTACTCGGTGCTGTGAACCCCGGGGGGCCTGGCGGGGGGGGGACTGCTGACACAGCTCGAACCTTAAATTCTCAGCGCATACATCCAGCCCATCTATTATCATTGGCGACCCTTCCCTCGACAAACCCAGCCACTCCTTCATACATACATTTTACCACGATGGCTGCCACCTACGTGCTCGACAACAACTACCTCGCCATCACCTTCCTCATCTCCCTCGCCATACAATCATTGGCTTTCGTCGTCGCATACACCCTGCAGTTCGACAAGATAACTGACTTCTCCGGCGGGACTAACTTCTTCATCTTGGCTCTCATCACGCTCATCTTTGGCCAAACATTTGAATCTCGTAATTGGATCGCTTCTCTTGCCGTTATGTTCTGGTCCATTCGTCTGGCTGGATTCCTATTATTCAGGTTTATTCAAAGACCCCTTTTATCTAAACGTAATTCATGAGCGAGTAAAATTTATACTCATCTCTCATGGGTTTCCCTAGGGTCTTGAAACGCGGAAAGGACGACAGATTTGATGAGATGCGATCGAACTTTTTCAGGTTTGGAGCCTTTTGGATCTTCCAATTACTATGGGTCTGGATCGTTTCACTACCGGTCACCGTTCTAAACTCGCCCAACATTTCGGCGATCAGCGCTGATCGGATCCCGTTCGGTAGTGGGTCAGATGTGGTCGGATTGTTGTTCTTCATCATTGGAATGATGTTGGAAACGTTGGGCGATTTACAGAAGTTTCAATGGAAAGCAAAGTCCAAAGGACAGCCCGGATTGCCGGTCTGTAGAACTGGTGTTTGGAAATGGTCGAGACATCCTGTTTGTTGTGGCTCATTTTCCATACGCCCTCAGCCAACTATTTTCTGACTCCAGCTTATCTCTCACTAATTTAGAATTACTTCGGGGAGATCTTGTTATGGTGGGGTATTTGGTTAATGGTATGCGATGATTTTGATACATATTTTATTTTCATCCCGGATGTCGACAATGATGTTGACTTCTTCTTTTGGTGGATTGTTCAACTAGACCATCGAATCCGCCAACAACCCAGGCGTCAATGGAACCCCAAAGCGTCTATTACACGCCACAGTACTCTCGCCGATGTTTATTACGATTCTACTTTTATTCCTCTCAGGCTTACCAACAGCCGAAAACCCCGTCCAACAGAGTATATTCATCAAGTCATATAAATCCAAACTCGATAAGAATCTTTCACCATCATCACCAGCTGAAGAAGCCATCCAGCCCCAAGACGAGGAAGACCTTTGGAAGCAATACCAAATATATTTAGACCAGACTTCAATCTTATTCCCGATCCCTAGTAAACTATATCAATCGATCCCCAAAGTACTCAAGACCACTCTATTGATGGATTGGAGTATATATAGATTCGACGAGAATAGTCCTGAAGCTCAAAAGTTGATCCAGGAAATCTCGGAAGACCACCATACTTGAGATTTTTGTTCCAATTCTTCTTCTCTATGCCTGTTCTTCAATCAACCTGCAATCCGTTCTCTGAGATTCCCCTCCTATCTTTTCATTATCATTATTATTGTCAATATGTATCTATTGGGTTGTCAAAAATGCATGACTTCTTGACCTTTCCATTAAAGCTTCATTTCCCTTCTACTCGAGTGTCTGAGGTCCCCCTTGCGAAGATAGCATTACTCCATGATCTTCTGTATCTTGATTACTTATTTCTCTGTCCTGTCGTTGATATGTATACTACTGCCAATATCTATCTGTATCTTTAGATAGGCTTGCATTCTTTTTATCCACTTTCTCCGAGATTCAACAAATCTTCAATTGTTTGACTATCTTAAAAGACACAACGAATTGGTGTTCACCATCCACCAGTTCTTAAGTTGATATTCGTGTTTTTCCTTAGCTTGAAAATAAGTTAAAATAGTTTCTGAATTAAGCATACTAGTTCTTTTCCTGATGATGATCTAGTACTTGATTCCGAGCTGAGGGAAGGGGCGTGAGCGCTAGAAGGCTTCAACATCGAAATTGCTCGACATAGTCCTTACACCAGGAAAGATATGAGGTCAATGGGGGTTAGGTGACATTGAGTGAAAGATGCTGAGACTCATAAGCTACTGTGGCATGACTCCACTGACAAAACAATGGCCCCTTTGTTGTCATCAGGGAATTCTGCTGAATGGGGTTTGGAGTTTGAATGGAAAGAGTTTCCTTCGCGTCACCTACCCTCAAGTAACATCAAATTTTCCCTGGTATTGTTATGCTATGACAGCTGGTAAATTATTGCTTTCAATTGATTTCTTTACCTATATTTTGTAGATACACAGATTTCGCTGATCAAGCTTCAAAGGTTTAGGCAATTGACATAGGTTTCTATTGGTATATGCACTCAAGATAATTACGAAAGGTAAACAAATGAGGAATTGGCAAGAAGGAAAAATAAACTATTGAACGGCCTCTTTTTTCAATGTTATACAATCATGTCAGATTGAAAGATAATCCAAAAATAAGTCGATGAACATTGAGCTCACACAGACCCATCAGTTCCCTTCTTCACATGTATGGCTTCCTTAAGTAGCGGGTTCTTCTTCTTCTTGAGAAATACAAGAAGGATCTGTGCTGGATAATTGATGAGAGAATTGAAGAGCGAAATACTAATAATAATAATAATCAAGCTTGTTTATCGACAGCTCTTGCTTTAAGAATCTTTACTGGTTCTCGTGGTCTATCTTCCGAGTCAACGTTGACGGCACCGATACGTTCGAGGACTTTCAATCCTTCATGAACCCGCCCAAAGATTGTATGCTTTTTATCTAGATGGGGTGTGGGTGCCTATGATCAAGAGAGTAAAAGATTGATAGTGGAAATAATATATAAACGATTATTATTGATTTTTTTTTATTAGAGCAAAATGATTGACGGCTTAACTAATGTCATAAAGAATTGACTTGTGTTCGAGTTCGGTCCACTGTTTGCCATCGCTAAAATTCCAGCCCCTGTGAATCTTAACTCTGGATGCTGGATGATAACAGTTATGAAACAGGAGAGAGTAAAAATATCCATGTTTTTTTAGGTTTCACAACAAGCCGTTAGTTGCTGCTATCTTTCGTCACGTCAAAAAGAGTCAAGCTCATTTGTTCAAATTTAAAATTGAGACAAGTCAACATACAATTTCGTCTTCGAATTTGTCACCGTAAATGCTCCTACCACCTCTTCCTGTGCCGGTTGGATCACCACCCTGTATGATTTTTTGAAACATGCAGTCATAGGTACATATCCCTACAAACAAAAGGAAAAAAAAATCTCACCTGTGCCATGAAATCTGCAACCACCCGGTGGAATACTGTTCCGTTGTAATATCCACGGTTTGCTAATTCGCTGAAGTTGTGGCAAGTCTGGGTATGAGTGAAGAATTGGATTAAATAATGTGTGTCAACTTCGAATCACATGATTAATGCATTCTTTCGACGACAATTGGAATCAGTTGGCTCACCTTCGGGGCATGGTCCCAGTACAGTTCGAGTTGGATGACCCCCATGCTTGTCTCCAGAATCACCGCCGTCCGTCTCCCCGAGTATTGAGCCATCGTGGTGTTGTTGGGTTTGGATTGTCCAAACTCAGCCTTGGGCCTGTGGTGCACTTGGCTGCGGCAAGAGGGCGCAGCCGCAGCCACTTCCTACTACGCAGCAGCCACTAGCCAAACCCCCGAGTAGAAACTTGCCAAAGCCAGGCAAGAACCACCATGTCTCACTTCTCGAAACTGCTCAAGGAATCCAAGGTCGTCGGGTCGGTGGACACGAAGCTCGAGCAGGTCTACACCTCCTACAACGGCCATCTGCTCAACTCGAGAGACTTCGGCTTGAAGCGTTCCCTCCCGGCGAAACTCAGTGCCAAGTCACCATGGATCCGGCTCAAGTCCTTGGACACCCCCTATCGACAGGTCGACTATCGCTCGGCTTCCGCAGAAGCATCGCTCGTTCAGATGTGGCGTCAGATGGAGATCGGAGTCAAAACCGCCAGGAAGAACCATGCCCCACCAACACTGGCACCCGAGCCACGGCCGATCCGAATCGAATTCAGCTGGTTTGATGAGGGAAGTAGGGAGGCTGCTCTCTCCAACTCTAGAATCTCGGGAAGGTCATCGTCAACTACTCCTCATTTGAACCCTCGACACGAAAAGGGAAGAATGAAACATATCTGGCAGATGCATCAATCTCAATTCAATCGGTTCTTGCAGATCATGCGCACTCGACGACAAGCTTTTAAAGAGTTTTTGGAGACTAAGGAGAATAATAGGAAATCAATGACATCTAATGGTCTGTCTATTCCTCTACATTTATATCACTCTCCAGGATCCTTATCTCTCTAAATTTATTACGATTTTATCCAGATCCAGATGCACCAAGGGTGACAATCGATCTTTACCAGTACGCACAAGGAAACCCCGATCAAATCCGACGAGACATTGAGGAATTTCTCGAACACGTTAATGAGCGTGAGCCAGTTGAAGAAACAAATCTCGATATCCTTCCGATGACCCATCCCAACCTGGGATTGAATTATGCACACTTCGATCAACTGCACAACGAACGATTAACACCAGCGATCCCGGGAAGAATACTGGATCAAGCCGATATAAAATCGAGTCGACAGACCGTCAGTTTTGCTGGGGTCGTCGGCTCTTTACAACGCTCATCTCACATCGACTTACCTTCGACCTCATTCGAGCCGGACGTAAACGGATACCATAACCTAGACCAAGGCAAAGCGAAATTCAGGGTCGAAACGGCTCATATCGACCCCTACGATCTACCAAGTGTATTCGACTTCCAAGGATTCAATAATCAAGTCGATCAACCAGTCCGATACCAAGACCCGAGGAGCAAACCTAGGGCGCTAGGGATGAACCGATTGAAGGTAAATGTCAGAGAAGGAACTCACAGCGATTCGACTCGAGTGAACGCTCGGACGAAGATCGGTAGTATCGAATGGGTTGGAAACGAACCCCCCAAACGACAGGGTACAATCGTACTCGATTTCCTCAACTCGATCACCCGCAACTTTCCATCCAACTCCTCTAATTCATCAAACCCTAACTATCAGCCTTCTAATGATCCGACCAGGCAACAAGCTTCGTCATCCCCACAATCACCCAACAATCAGAAAAATCGGTTCGGTCAGATGCAGAACGATCAATTAATGAAGGTACTCAAGGGCTTGGTCGGAAAACCACCCTCTTCGGAGTAAGGAACAGTCCAACTACATCAGCTTTGTGTGAATGGTGGATGCTACGAGTTTTTTTTTTTTTTTTTTTGGTTTGTTCTTTCCCTTCGTACAAAACAACTGTTCAATTTTAATGAACAATCATTTAACTGGTTTTTTTGAAATAGTTGTATTCAAATTCAACTAAAGAGAGGCGAAATGCAATATCTAGATAAAATGTCCCATCACTTTGTATAGTGATTGGGTAAAAATGCTCTCATCGGCAAGACTTGCGTATAATTAGCCCGCTCCCCTGCCGTACATTGTTGAATCTAAACTGTGCCCAGGAGTTGTATACCCGGCTTCATCCGGAACTTCTCGTCCCACCCATCACATTGTCTATTGGACTCTTGGGGTTTTTACCAACGATAAAAGTTCTTTGGATTTTGTGACTTATCATGGTGGAATATATTAATTATGACTTGTGGTAGTCTTCACAAAAATTGCTTGATCATGACAAGTACGCAAAGAGATGATGAGAGGAGTACCAAGAGTAAGCTCTGCCAGTAAGAACTGACTATCATCTAGTTACTATCGGCATATTTGCGTGTGTATGTATTTTTTTGGCGCCAGTTGAAGTCTTTGAGAGCTTTTTATTTTGATATTGAATGGCTGGGTGACCATGATCTTTTTTTTTTTTTTTTTTTGAGCCTGTGCTGATTCGGTAGGGCATACCTGTGGATTCTTTAAAATGAGCAGATCTGGTATTGGCCACACCACTCCAGAAGCCATACCATGCTATCTAGACTCAAATCAAGCTGATTATTATTATTTTTCGATGAAATGTATCATGTGTTGACTCTCTGACAGTGCAAGTTGATGTTTCTCCTCCTCTTTGACCAATACCTACATTTTCTTTTTTGAGAAGGTGAGGCAAACGGTGTTCAAGGAAAGGAGGATATCCACCATCTCCATTTGACAAGTCAAGCTTGTCGGAAAAGATCATTAAAGTGCGTCCATCCGGATCCTCTCGGTTGATTAAGCCAAGAACGTAAGCGTGCCTCTCCAACCAGACTGCAGGAAAAATGCAAAGAAGATGACACTTGCACACTTCTGATTTCCCGTTTCCACTACCCCACCAACTGTTTTAGGCTTTGATTTTCAACTGATCTGTTGCTTTCTCAAAAAAAAAAAAAAAAAGCGTTACAAAGCGGCAAGGCAAAAAGTATACCTTCATAGCAATCTAGGGGTAATTTGAACATATCTATGGTAATACTGTGAGTTTTGTTTGTGTGAAAGGAAAATGGGTGAGGTGATAGAAGCGTCTTTCTAAGGGTCTTCGACGATATCAGATTTTTTAGGTTTGACGTCATCGTTATGATGAGTAGAGTCTTTTGAAGGAGAAGAGGAATGGTTCTGAGCGGAAGTGGGAGGAGATTTTTGAAATTTATGTACAACATCATCTCGGAGCTGTTTACCCTTGCTCAAGATCTTGTTGGACTTGGATTCTTGGTCTTGGCCCGAGAAGACGATCCCAAGCCCTTCTTCCTCCGCTAGCGATAAGACATGATCTAATGGCACGAATCCGTCGTGATCCACGTCCAACTTGTCGATCAAAATCTCGATCGCTTCATCCGACGGACTGTGTTTGGATGAAAAGTAGCGCAGGAGAAATCAGTTTCATTCATTTCCAGAATTGTATCTTATCAAGTCTACGTACCGATGTTTGATAGCTCCTAGGGCCTTTTGTAAGTCAGCAACACTGATCTTCCCATCTTGTCCAATGTTGATCTGGTGCATCCGATTTCCAACTTCGGTATCATACTCTTCTATTTGCTGATCGATCTGTTGTATCATCTTTTGAATACGTTTTACGAGAGCTGCAGAGGAAGTATTTTCGGACTGCAAATGAGGCAAGCGAATAAAACCGTTGAGCTGGCTGATCTTCGCTGGATACGTCTCAAAACTCTAGCGTCGTGTCACTTACATCTTCAGAGGCCTCTTGGTTCTCTTCCGCTAATTGTTTGAGCTCGGTTTTCTCCTTGAGCACGCTTGATTTGGCACTTAAGATTGACAGGGCTTCGCCCAGTTCATTAAGCTGTTCAGAGGTCATTCGGATCGCATCGGGGTCCACGGTATACTCGAGGGGCAACATATCGGCAGCGGTTTGGATGACGTTGTCCATCTTCTCCTGTTCCTCCAATTCTGCTTTTTGAATTCGCTCTTGTTCCCGTTGAGCTTTTCGAGCATCCTCCTCTTTTTGTTCTTGTTCAAGTTCATCTTCAATTAATTCTTCCTGTTCGGCTAATACAATCAATCGCTGTTTGTTCGTGATACTTTCGTTGGATACCTCCAGTTCTGCCTCGTTCAACTGTGATGTAAAAGAAAAAATAGAGAATGAGCCAAATCCAAGAAATCACAAAGAAGTGAAAGCCTATGATTCGGGGTTACAAACCAATGTGTCCGGTAAACTGCTGAGTGCATCTTTCAGGCTCTCCAACGTGCTATCACCTGCTTCAATATCGCCTCCCCGATTGAAGGCAAAGGCCCGCCCGAGGATCAAGAGCGTAGCGCTGAGCCCACGGTGTAGGTGAAGGTCGATCCATTGAGCCAACTCCTTCCTCAGCCCCTCCTCATCCACGTTTAATGAGCGTATCCCACGGGATTGGCACGCGTGGCGGAGTTCAGCGACCGATAAGGAATCGATCCCTTCGGCATCGATCATCGCATCGTCAGCTTCCAGATGCTTCATCCGCTTTCGGATCGTGTATCGTAGGAAATTGTCGGTCCCAAATGCATTGATATTCATGTAACTATGATAGTAAAAGAGTGTTTTTTTTTATAAATGTTTCATGTCGGTACATTTAAACAGATGACAAGGCGGTTGTTCAAGCCCGAGCTACCAAGAAAAACAACGTTTGGATTTATTTGAACACTTACCGGCACATACTGACGAGTTGAGGTCTTGAGAGATTATCCAAAGTCAAATCGTCTTCGAAGAACTTGGCGACTTTGACTACATCATCCGTGCTTGGTTTTTCGCCGGTATTCCTGAGTTTCCTGAAGAACTCTTGAAATTCTTCGGTCTCGTTAACCTTCTTAGTCATACCAGTCTCTTTCAAAGTTTCTTGTAAGAATTTAGCCATCTCTAATCTAACTTTGAGTAACTTTCTCTTCTTTTCTAGTTCTTTTGATTCATTTTGGAAGGTGGATGGGAGCATGTTTGGGAATAATTTGAGTGCAACCGGTAGTAATAGCTCCATGAATGGGACGATTAAGAATACTGAGAATGGTATGAGTCGTAGTAAGTCCGTCGTTGTTCTTTTCAACTAGCCCACAATTAATAACCAATCAGTCCAAAGTTCAGGAAAAAGGAGGGTGTTGAACTAGATTGACTCGAAGCCACTGACCTGTCTTCTCTCTCTGCGAGTAAGTTTTTTACCGTTTAAAAGTTTGAGTTGATATTTAGCGCTTAGTCGGATCTCTTTCCCTAAGAGTTTGGTACCATGCCAATAGTGAGAGGCTTCTTCCCTGACGCTTTTCCATATCCTCTGTAATCTGGTGGACTGTTCGGCGGTGGTGGTCAAAGTCTTTGAGGATGGTTTGTTGGAATCTTTTTCGCCATCGGAAGGGGTGGGTACTGTCGAGTTAAATCGCTTGATTAAGCTGATATTATCATACGATCGAGGATAGCTGAGATGGTCTCTTAGTACGAGTGAGCTTGTGGTTGGCCAGCGATTGGAAGTTGATAGCTGGGAGAATGCACGGAGGTGTTGACGATGGTAAGCCGCCAAGATGGAGGCTGGTCGAGTTGAGCCTGAATGAAGGGTACGTCATTTTCCGATTCTCCACTTTAGTTATTGAATTTGATCAGAAAATTAGGAGAACGAACCTCGTTGGATGATCCGAGCTGGCTGGTTGCTGTATGAGATGATACTCGAGTTCTTGAGCCAGACGCCGGCCATCTCGATAGGATATCTATCCTCGATGCTACGTCGCTCTGTATGTCTTAGGCTGTTCGAGTCTCGAAAATTTCTTCAGGAAACTTCCACCCTGGCTCAGCTTGCATACCAAACTGCATTAGCCATTTACATACATATAATCTCACTATGAAACACTCAGAACTACATACTTAAGCACCAGATTGTCTCGCCACCTTTCGGCCGGATTGATCCCATTCGCATTGGATCAGAAGTTCCAGATCAAGTCCCGAGAGGTGGCGCCGATCTGCACAACCTGTGCTGGCTACACTACAAGTACTAATTGGATTCCAGAAGGTTTGTCAGGTCAATGGTCCGTCATGAGTGTAGCAACTGCTTTTCGCCAAGAGATAGCAGGTGGCGTACCCAACTCCAGCAATGGAGGAAGGAACAAGTCACAAGGTGCTCCTCCGCCAAGGAATCTTGGCCGGTATAAGTTGCATCCTTCTCCTTTTATATCTGCATTGGTTTGGCTAGTTTTGCTTGCAGCTAAAATTTGAAATTAGCTGAGCTAAGTTAGCACAGCCCTTTCAACTGTATTGGTCCTAGCTAAACCGCTGAGCCATACTAGCTAGCTTGACAAACCATGCTCAACCACACCGATAAGCAACGTAAGCTTCTGAAGGACTTGTTTGGATCAGACACCAAGGATGAAGAGGAACAATAAACCAACTCTCTTGAAGAACTTGAATTCAACAGCAATCGAGATAAAGGCAATAAGCCTCAAGTTCAACGCCGGCCCAACAAAGAAAGAAGTCACATGCAAGGACACAAGAAGCTCATGGAAGACCATTTCAATGAAAATTCAACTTACAATGATCAGGATTTTGAGAGACAATTCTGACTCAGGAGGGAGCTCTTCCTCAAGATTTCCAGTGACATGGAGTCTGCTTGCCCCTATTTTGTCCAGAAACCGGTATGTGGTTTTTCACTTTTTCTATTCTAACACCAGGGAAGTTTGCTCAGCACTCACGTGCAAGTGCCCTCAAGCCTGGCCTTTAGGAACCCTGTCAGATGTTATACCCAACCTTGTTCCAAGTCATGCTTCATTTAATACTCAAGTGATGCTGGATTGTTTCTC
>LUKR01000264.1:6086-16636 GCA_019395275.1 Puccinia brachypodii | reverse complement strand
AAAAAAAAAAAAAAGGGGATCTTTAAAATTTGCGCTGAAAAAAAAAAAAAAAAAAAAAAAATCGGAACCAATTAGGACAAGAAAAAAAAAAGAAGACGAGGTACCAAAAACCAAGAATCAAGGTAGAGAAAGATACATATTTGAAGATAAATAGGAGAGAGATACAAAATCTCAGTTGATTCATCGGGAAAAACAAAAGCCAAGTAAAATGAAAAAATAAATAAAAGGTGAAATCCGAGCTAGAGAGGAAAAATAAATATTCACATTGATACATGTGTCGAAATCAACGAATCAACGAAGTCGATGGATTGGATAAGATGATGATAGTAGGATAAATAACGATGAGAGGGAGATTAAAAACGGAGGTTACGACGGTGCGGATTCATTTGTATGTGGGATGATAAAAATGATTTGATTTCCCTTTTTTCTGTTTTTTTTGTTTTGTTTTTTTTTGGGGTGTGTTTGTTTTGGGTTTTTTTAGGCTGAGTCTAATGTAAACGAGCAAGTTTGCATATGTGTATATGAAGAAATAAATAGGTATCATAATAGTGTCAATCAATTCATCACAGTAAACGAGATGGTCAACGAATCGCGAATAGTAACAGAGGAATTGATAGAGGAGGAAGTCAAGGAGTGGAGGTCGTTGGCAAGCTAGAAACATCATAAGAGCGTTAGCGTCGACGTTGAGATTGATGGGAACACGATTCATAGACTGACCTTGGTTTTGTATCAAAATCATTCAGTCGGATTGTTGTTTTGGGGTAGGTGAGCCCGGAAACAGATCTTCGATTGATTTTCTATTACGATGATGATGGTGTCCAGCCACTAACGGAGATGAGGGTTTTCGAGAGGGAGAGGACTGGTCAACAGAAGGGCGCGATTGGGCATGTCGGTTAAAGAGAGCTTTTGGGAGGAGGGCCGGAGAAGACAAGAGTCTACGGATTTTGGTGGACAAGTTGGTCGGAGAGCGAAAACCAAAATCACTCTCGGTGAGTTGATGGCGACTGGGAGTGCCGCGATGGTTTTTCCGTCGAGGGTCGCGAATAAAGAGTGTCGGATGAATCGTCACGCTTGAGGATTGAGTGGATCGCGTCGAGCCGAAGCTGTGGCCGCTACTACTGCTAACGGAGGACTGCAGGGAATCCGGACTGATTGAACGTGGAGTACCCATTTCTTACATGGACTGGTTAATGGTAGTAGTTGAATGGGTTTAATAATACTCGAGGTAAGATGAACGGGGGGGATGGAGCGGGAGAGAGGGGCAAGGTTGACGTGTATAAATGGGAGGCAAGCGTTTCAGATCTTTCTAGTTTGTAATTTGGGTGGGCTGGTTATGAGAAGGCTGGGTGGACTAGAGTGGAGCGATGGTGACAAGTGCTCAGGTCGGATTGGAATTCTGCAAAGCGAGAAACCAGTGACAGTCAGTACGTATATTAATGATTGATTGGCTGGTCGACAGCGAGTAGTACGAAACTAGCAAGCCCCAGATCGATGGAAAGAGCCAGGCGAAGTTTCAAGCGGTGGGTGATATGTAGGGAGTCGCGTTTGACCAGGAGGGGAGGAGGAGGACGGGGAGACACCAGCGAAGTAAAACGGAGGGGGGCAAAGGGCGCTCGACGACCAGGTCTTCGTTCTCAGTACAATATTGTGTATCCTGAGATGAGACTCTGAGGCTTCAAGAGGGGGGGTTGTGTATTAAATTATTCTGCGGAGCGGGCCGGTTGTGGAGGGTGGTTGTCGCGTAGCTGATACAGACGCAGGCGACCCTTTTTAAGAAACAAAACGAAAACATTCCAGGGCGCCTCTCCGCCAACCCAACCCAACCCAAACCCGATGATCAGAGTCCGAGGGGATGCCGATGAACAGCTCGATGGAGGATTTTACCCATAGCCAATAGCCTGCGTGTTTGAACGGCTTCCTCCGCTTGGAAGGCTCTCCTTTATTTACACACATCATCAGCCCAGAAGATATTGATCGATGTCCAACCAACGAAGCAACCTTGTGAAAACCTTGAACGACTCTACTACTCCACTCGACGCTACTCGAAGATACTCAGCCGTGACAAGCTTATCTTCCCGCTCGAGTCAGCTCGAGTCTTGGCCTGTTCAGATTGGAAAGCAGCCAGATTCCAAGGAGTAACTCCGACCCAGGCTGGACAGGGCCACAGCCTGGCACAGCGTATTTCATCATCCCTCGCCATCGGCTTCTGCTGTCCTTACAGAGTATGAATTCGTCACCCCGCATCCCTCTCTTGGCACATGGCTCGCTGAACATGGTATGGCGTGCGATGGGTGCGCAAGTGTGATAGGCGATGGAGTGTGATGACCTCATGAGGTCGAGGGATCTAAAACACGCGGATAGTCCATTTTCCATGAATAGAAGTGGCTCTGATCCATCTGGATAAAAAAAAAGGCGAAAATCAATCCATATGAGCCCTTTTCTCCGAGTCTTTACATGTCGATCCGGTCATCGGCGGTGATGGCAGATGGTTATCATGCTAAACCTAACCGAACCTCCCTCTTAAGCGAATGTCAGCGGAAACACTGGGAGTGCCCTCCTGAACGTTTCCTCTAGTCCAATTCGATAACATGTGCTTCGAACCGACCTGGCCAGCTACAGAGAATACAACGAGACAAGGAAATCCGTACCGTGAGCCTTCCATCTTTTGAGGTGACGAATTTTCACCAGAGTTCCAAAAAGCTTTGTTTCTCTGTCCGTGTGACAGCGCATTCTCTTGCTAATCAGTCAAATTCCTCACTATAGGTTTTTGTTTTTGCTTGTTTGGGTGATATTTGGGGTGTCGAAGTCCATGCTATATTTCCTGAACGTTTTTGCTAGTGTATATAGCTAGTCAGTAGAGTTTCCTGAGGAACCAGATAATCTTGATTTTTGACAAAGTTGTTGATATATACCTTAACATTATGTAGGTCTAATTTTTATTTTTGTGAAGGCCAAACTCGTGAACCCCGCTGATTGATCTCCCTGCCACTGACTGTATCCTTCCATAAGTTGTGTGATCCCCATGAGTTTGACGTTGCCGACATAAAAAACTTGTCACATTATCATCAATTGTGATTTCCTTGCAATAAAACTCTGCACCTTATGCATGGCATGTGTAACAAGTCGCAAGAATTGTGCACTCGTCCACTACATATCCAAGTGTTTTTTTTTTACTTGTGCTTTCACCCGGAAATCATGGGCAAATACACATCTTGACTCTGAGCAGTGATTCTATTAACCCATACCCAACTGGTGCCCCTCATGAATCATAGAGTTGACGGTATGTAGTTATTTAGCATTGAAAAAAACAAAATACAAAGCCTGCTTGACGGAATTGGGATATAAATATAAAATGAAGGCGTTGAATTCTCATGATTCACTGAGCGGAATCATGCGAAACATGTTACACAAAGCATGAATTTAGAGTATAAGTGAATTTTGAATTCTTTTCGTTTTTTTACAGAATAACAATCTACGTATAAAAGATCTTAATTTTTAGAGCACAAAGTAAAATCAACGACATATCTCCCCTAACTTAAAGGTTATCCATCTCATATGAATCATCTTTTCTGTTTCGCAACTCTTTGGGTTTCAGACGAGGTTCAGTTGAAGTCGTACGGATTTCGAAAGGTTCATTCTTGAATGAACTCTCCGGCAAGCTCCCATAAAAGAACCTCATACCAACACCTAATGAGCTGATAAGCAACAAAGTACCGCACGAATTGATAACTCCGCGGTATTCTTTCATCGAAGGGGTCGGGGTATTGAGAAACAGCCCACAAAGGGGCCCGGTGAAGATATTAGCGATTCCGCGGGACGCCAAGAAGAAGTTGATTATAGTAGCTGATCTGGGGTTCTTAGGCGCCATGATCATCGCGAATCGATGCCAAAGGGAGGTGTAGCACGGTGCGAAGAGCCCATCTTGGAAATCAAATGGGTTCAAATCAGTCATTCTGTAATATGATGGACTCAAGTCTATTCGATAAATGTTTCCAAGCACTCACATATTGTGCAGAATCCACAAAACATGGCGAAATCTTGACAGAATCCCCACATGAAGAAGACACTGATTGAACTCGTCAAGCATGAGATGGCCAAAATCCAACTACAATCCATAAAATCGCTAGCCATACCACCTATGATTTGACTAGGAATACTTGCTGCAGAATAAAATTCAAGTGGAAGTGCTCCGGATCTTCCCATGCTCGTCGCAAATGATGGCATATAAATCACCGGGACATAGAATGCTCTGTGGGTATATACAGATATGTATGTTAGATCCATGAAGTGGACTTGTAATCCGAAAGAGGAAGAAGAAGAAAAAAACTCACAAACTTTGCACACACTAGGAAAGGGGACATGTCGCAAAGAATAAGTATTTGAGTGCCATATCTCATTTTATTTTATTTTTGAAAAAAAAAAAAGAGAGAGACAGCAATAGAACAAATGAGAATATGTTGCTCACGTTGACCAAAATCAAGAACCAAAACAGAGGCAATTTCAAGTATTCCATATTTGTACTATCTGATCTGGTTTTAGAAGACCTGGGAAGCCTTCCACTAGATATGCATGGTTTATAATGAGTGAGTAGATAACCAAGCTGGAAGAGGGATGACAGACATAAAACTCACGTCAAGAAGGGTAGAAGCATAAGCATAAGGGAAAGCCAAACAAATGAGTAGTATCGCAAAGTTATTGGCGTAGGATGCCTCTCTAAGACGTATTGCATCATAGGTCCCCAGGCCAACCCCAAAACAGCCGAGCCTGTTACAACGCAACGCGCATTAGCCTTCCTGATGCTAAAATGTGTATCGGTCAAGATCGCGATCGTGAATGGATTCACCTGAGAATGTAAGTCCTCCTATCAGGCCTCGCTTGAGTACCCACCATTCCGAGAGGTAGAGTAGATTGGGCGTGCTGAGAAGTTTATAAGCCATGTTTTAATTGCGAGATCGCACTATTGAAGTCACAGGATTAGCTAGGGATGTAGACTTACTAAATCATGGCTGGATACAAGGGGGAAGGTGATAGTGGTCAGCATGAATTTCGCGAATTGTTTTATTGACGAGAGATAAATTTTTACTCACAGCCCCCGACTCCGTACAAGATGCCTTGAGTGAGAATCAGATGAACAGCCTACAAGCAGCACACTCTGGTTCAAAAGGAAATCCGTTGCTGCCGGAGTTGTATAATTTGAAAGAAAGAAGTATTTACCTTGCCGGCATAACTTGCGCTGAATAAACCAACGAAACAGAGGAAAGTCCCAATCCAAGGACACCACAAACAAAAGGTTGGATATCTTAACGTTAATGGCGACAGTACAACCCCGGTGCAATAGAGCAAGCCGAGGCAAGATGTCCCTGATCAACGCGAATCAGATTTAATATAGGAATTTGATCAGGCGCCTCGAGCAATGTTTTTGCTGGTGATAACAGTCCAGAAGAGAAGTTTTGCTTGCATACCGATTAGAGCGGTTAGAGATGGGTTAAATTCAGAATATGGCTTGAAAGGTAAAAAGATGCCATAGCAGAGTGTTGGACCTGTGAATATGTCCCAGTACAAAGAAAGATATTTTAATTGAACGTATTGTCATTTTTTGGCCGGCCGGGGAATGCTCTCTTCTTACCCCAAACAATACCATCAATGACGAATGCGACTAAAGCGAATCTCCAAGCAAGCCAACCTCCGTCAGCCGGGGGAATGTCAGCTGGTTGTTGTTCTATTGCCACAGTCCCGTTATCCGGCTCGCTAGTCTGGATCAAAACAGTCTTATTTAGAAGCCATTGGTTTTAAAGACAAATGAAGGCGATCGTTCACACACGCACCTTGAAATCAGGAATGCTGGGTTGCCTTTCGGTGGCTTCATCGATTTCGTGCGTCATTTTCAGAGTTAGGCGAGGAAAGGAAAGAGAAAGAAAAAAACCTGATCTACGAGATATGATTTTATGAGAGGCGAGTAAACCGGTTGTCAATAAGCAGAGTCCTGTGTACAAATTCACTATTTCCGCGACATTATAAGGATACTATCAGATGACAGACATGGCACTGTTGCCCTGATTGATTACCTGAAACCCGCCCAAGAACCTTGTACTGGTTTTAAGGAGTGGCTAATAGCTGATCCCAGGAGGTCCTTGGCTCGGCGTTTGAGCTTCATTCATGGCGCCATTCAAGATCGCAGTCTTTTATCATTTCAGGTGTGGTATGTGCAAGTTGATTTCCCCTGGGGTATTCCAGTTTCCGAGCTGACTGTGATTAGCAAAACTGAGGTCTGTTTACAACCGGTGCTGTTGACCATAGACCACAGCCATGTACAGGTCGGTTCCCCAAATTTTTGATACTCTAGGCTCTAGATGTGCGGGGAGAAACTTCAAAAGAACCCCTACGAAACCATGTGCTGTTCAGTGGCTGCGCGTCTGCCTTGTGACGGGTCGATTCTCGTATCGATTGGTACACACTCTTTCATGGCATAATCGGCATCAACGCTGGAGGGGAAATGATGAAAAGAGTAGAGACATGTGAATCTCAATTCAACGAGAGCTCTACGGCTGAAGGAGTTCTGATGTTTATTCAACCTCAACTCATAATCGGTAGGGCAAATGTTGAATTGGGCAGGATAAGATTGCTCAATTGATCGTACCCCATCACATCGTTCGCCGTACTGGGAATCAATCAGCTCACAAGCCTGATGAGTTGCGTGTCCGATCTAGTTGCGGATGCTGACCGCGGGCGCAATAAAACATAACTTCAAAGCACGTCAATATGAAGAGAATGTAAGTTGAACGCTCGAGTTGGAGCCCGGGGACCATCTTATTTAGTTACGTTTCTCTATTTATACGTCTATTGTGGGGTTGACCAAGTACATATCGAAATGTCGCCCTCAACTTCCAATTATACATCGAAAACGTGGATGATGGGTTCCCGCCGGCGAAACTCATAAATAAACTAGTAGAGATAAAGTATTTGTTCTGAGGTCGGATTCCGTGACACAGGATTTGCCCCTTGAAGCCACAAGTCTCGCGTCTATCGGTGATGTGCACCGCAACCCTAAATTGTTTTCAAGGGGAAGAACTGATAACCAGTGTCACGAGGGGACACGGCCCTGACCAAAGGATCGCCGCCTCTTCATTTATCGAGTGACAAGCTGAGGATTCCTTTGGCTCGCCAGGACCCTGCCGCTGTGAAGACACTCATAGAGTTGCCGTTCGGATCTCTGGTGCTTGCGGAAGGTGTGGAAGTGGAACCTGCCAGTGCCGGGACGGAATCGTGCTGCGAACTCGGTCCCTCCCTCCGGTGGGTGGTCGGGGGTCGGGGCAGTCTTCTGCGCTACGATGCCTGCGGACAGACCCCCGCGATGGTCTCCCTCCCGCGTGGCTATTCTTACTCATGAGTCCCTTGTTCCTCTCCAGCTCCATGAGTGTGGAGATGGCATTGAGCCGGTGTGATTGAGCCTTTTTCAGTGCATGCAAAATCAACAGAAAATCTTGACAACCAAGCCAGCAAGCACCATAACAATCTGGATCGAAATCGTGCGTCGACTTGTCAAGAAAACGGTCAAGACGCCGATCATAGCAGTTAACCATGATGTGACATCGGTCGAGAGATGGAGAAAAATTCATGGTATTATCAAGTTACTATTAAGAATAAAAACGAAGAGAGAAATTGCGAAACCAAGGAGGGATTAAGTAGCAATTAGGGAAGTCTAAATTACGTGGAGGAAAAACGAAGAAGAACAGGTCCAAGAGTGAGAAAGAAGGCGAGCAGACTAGAACCCAAAATTGATAAATCGAAAAACCCAAGAGTGAATGAATGTAATAACGAAAGTACATGGTAGATAAAATTGACAGATTTGATTAGGACTTGTAAGTTTCAAGTAGGATGGAAAAGAATGGGTATGCCAACGTCCTGAGATAAGCTCAAGCGAAAGACCACTGGAAAAATGTAATGATTTCAGATTAGTATCTCGTTGATAAAACGAGGGGAACAGGGAGACCTATCAGCTTACCCTTATTCCATGTAATCTCCCGGTATTAAGCGGGCTCAATCTTCTGAAAGCGGCTGGTGATAAATCAAGATCATCGGGACTGCAACCTTCACAGCGGTCGACCACGCTGACGACTATCGAGTTTGGCCCATAAGATACCCGGATACTTTTTCCGCAGAGACTAACAAGAGTAATAACTCGCGCGTTAGCAGCTGTTCTACCACTCCTGGTAATGGAAAAGACTAGTCTACTCACGAATTGGGATCTTGGTTTTCACTAGCAGAGCTGTCGTAGAGTTCGTGTGAAATCGCGACAATCAGGTCCTGGTTGTCGCTTTGCTGTCCGCATGAGCCCAATCCAGGGGTGTAGTCTAAAGAAAGGCCGGTTGGATTAGCAGACGTTCGGGGAGATTGGGATCCAGTTTAAAAACACCTACAAGTAGCATCGCCATGATGCGAGCTTTGCTCTCTGAATTGCCCGTCTTGCGGGCGTTGGGCAGAGTCTGCGTGTGATTTTTTGGGTGAGGTCTTAGTACCCAAATCTGGGTAGGTGGTTCCACTGGAAGATGGCTGACTAGACGGGAAGGTAAGAATCGGGCTGATGGCGAGTTGCGCAATGAGGAATGCAATCATTAAAATTCGGCTTTGGTATAACATTTTCCTAGGGATTTGCTTGGTAGGAATTTTGATCAAAGTGTTTCGTAATATGGATGGTATGGAGTAGCGGAGAAGTACGTTTAGAGGTATATGAATTAGTAAACGACTGTGGAATCAATGTTGTTGATTGATTGAAGGAATGTAAAGTAGATGAGTAATGGAGGATGGTAAGTTGGGGGGATCCACCGTTATAAATAGTCGAAAGGGAATGATGGAGATAACCTATTCCAATAGCAGCGCATTTCAGCCTTCCCTCATGTTGGACGGAAAGAAGGCGAGATAAGACTGGTCCATTTTGGAATTGCCCAATAATACCTGCCATCCCCTTATACCCACCAGCCCCCATTGGATTTCTGAGAGGGCTGATGAGGAGGCTGGCATGTTCGCAGGCCATAAACACTAATGGCTGGTGACCGGTCCGATTACTTGGCTTTGAGCCCGATCCCAGCTTTTCTAATCCCTCTCTGCGTGGTCATTGGTCTTCATGTCCAAGAGCTCCATTACTCTTGTTCCAACTTCTCAAATCAGAGGTGGAGCGTTATCAATCGCAAAAACCGTGGATGCTCGGGCACATTGAGCGAAAATGTCCGAATCACCCCTTCAGCAACACCTGCAGTATACCTGGCCAGAATTTCCCGAAATCCCTTTCACCTTATCCCGGCGAGGTTGATAATCTTGCCCCGACACTTAGGGCGCGCATCTTTGTGCCGACAATCTTGCCTTCAATATCCATCCTTAAACCAAAATATAACCCCTCCTTGGCTTCTTCCTTCCTTTCCCCCTCTCAATTCGGTGGGATTGTGTATATATATAATCGTTCTCGAATAGTTTGATTTTACTTTTTCATCCCGTATGAAAGACGAATACCCTGAATACTAGTGCGCGCATTCGTGATTGAAGAGCATGTAGAATTGATTTGTAAGATTTCGAGATCTAGAAACTTTATTGCAACAAACTAACGATGCTAATAGTAGTAAAACTGAAATAAAGGAGAAATAATAATCAATAAGAAATAAATAAAAGATATGAGTAAAAATAAAATAAAAGCATGAGTTTTTACTAAGTACCTTAGTTAATCCTAATTCACACTACAACTCTGAGATAGACGCGGAAAAATATATAGGATATAATAATAAAAATAACAAACAAGCCTGATAATAAATGAAAGAAAAGTCAGCAAACAATAAGAATCAAGAGATAGAAAAATGAAATATAAAAGAAACCAAGATGTACCTCCACTTTAATTAGATTCTAACTCCTCCGAATTTTTCTTGGTCTAAAAGAGTGGTTGATTGGTATTAGAATTTTCCAGATAGATGAAGTGGAGAGTGAATTAAGGGATTTTGGTGTTTGATAGTGAGCAATGAGAGGCAGAAATTTCACCTGACCACATTTCAGGTGAAATACAAGAGGAGAAAGGCACCTGTGTACTTTTGCATGTCACCTGATGTGAATTTCCTTGGAGCCAGTCCATCTTTGGTCTAGGAAAGAGCTTCTATAAGATTGGCTTGTTCTTCACCCCAAACATTATCCAAGAACTGTTGATTAGAATATACAGGGTTGGAATATAATTTCTTCTTCATTGCAAGCCGTATATTGTGCCATTTGTTAGAGTTCTTTCCAATACTGACAGCAACTGATCTGAATCCACAATTTTCATCCCCTTCAATGTCAGTGATTGTTGATATATAGCGAATGACAACAGTGGGTTGCTACTTTATGCTACATTATCTGCATTATCCCAGCAAAGTAGTGGACTTGATTCCTTCCCTGACACATTACCATTATCCGTAATGGGAAATTTGTCTCTCAGCCTGTAGTTTAATGATGGGTTTTCTGGCTGCCTGAAATGGATAAAGTAATGTATTTTCACATTATCTGCAGGTAAAACAGCCCTAAACCCACATGAAGTA
>LUKR01000263.1:0-23769 GCA_019395275.1 Puccinia brachypodii | reverse complement strand
GACAACACCCACGTCCGGGTGTTGTTTTTCCAATTCAACACCCACATCCAGGTGTTGTTTTTCCAATTCAACACCCACATCCGGGTGTCTTTTTTCCAATTCAACACCCACGTCCAGGTGTCGTTTGAACAAAATAAAAAAAAATAATAGTAAATTTTTATTATCAATTTGGGTGTCGGAAGGCGAATCCAACACCCAAGGGAACTGGATTTGGGTGTTGGCTCGCCCCAAATTTTGGGGGTTTTTCCCCTCAGATTTTGGGTTAATTTTGGCTTCCCTTCTCAATTTCCCAACCCTTTTGCGCGTAGTCAGACCTGCAGTCTGTTTTGAAGGATCATCAGCGTCCCAGCTGTAAACTACATCCTGAGAAATCAATACTTTTGATGCTTTGCATGTTATGTTTTCACAATACTTGAAAGGACCTTGGTTGGATTTGATGCGGACAATTTCTATTTCCTGGTCCTCATCTGGTGTGTGAGGTTCAAAGACGTGAGTGAATTCCTACAGTAGAAAGTAGAGGATAAGCAAGTCTACAGCAAGCCAGGCCGCAATGATGCATCGGGCTCATGAGCTTACAATTTTACATTGCTTCAAGATCCCTAAGATTACATTGGTAGTCTGTAATGGTAATTTTAATACTAGTGTGGCTTGGCACTGACCGCTCTTGGGAGCGTAATGAATCGCAGGTGCACAGCTTTTGATAGGAAAATCACACCTGAGCTCTATAGATAAGGTCAAATCTTTGCATTCTTTTCTCATATCCAACCAATTGATAAAGAGTTTATCACGCACAAAAATAAGTTAGAATCCTCATGGTGAAATGCAATGCGTTTAGTTTGTGGTCACTTACGGGGCGAGGCTGCGCTAGATTTTGAGACACCTGTAAGCTGGGCCATCAGAATTGCATTGTAACTTATTTCAGTGGTCATTTCTTCTACCTTGTTATTTGAATCGCCACCCTGCCAAACAAACTTTGTCAACAAATCTACTCAATTTTCTTGGGAAAAGGGATGCTAAAGATACCAGCTTTGGAGCCAGGCTACTCCACGTCAGGCAACTCTTGTTGAATTGAACAGTGTTTATTAAGATTGGCGCCCCATAAGGGATCAATCAAATTGGCTTTTCTTCAACAGTTCCTGCTTGAATTGGAATGGCACAAGCTCTGAAAGAAGAGAAATCCACACAGGGAAATGAGTATCACGACTCTACCCAGCAGAAAGTGTGTATAAGCTGATGAAAACGACTGATAGAGTTCTCTCGCACAAACCTTGACTTGTTAATCTCGAACATTTCCTCCTGAATATCACCAATCTCTTCCCAAAATTGTCCACTGGACATGGAAACTAGCCATGATACTATTTCCGCTTGGAAGCTTTTACCAAAATCTTTGACTGGAAAAATCTGCTTCTCCCTAGCAGTCTTACTTTCTGCGGAGAATTTTGTGCTTTTGGACTTCCCTTTCCCGGGTTTGGGAAGTGGTTCAACGCAGAAAGCTAGTTGCAATACTGTGTTTGCAGTGATTAAGTCTGCAAGGCGGAATAAACCTCCCAACACCCAAAATCTGAGAAAAAAAAAATTGGGGCGAGCTGACACCCAAAGGGGCCGGCTAAACGCAGGCCCCAATTTTACTAAATGCACGCCTTGTGGGGCCTGCGCAACTGTGCACGCCTCATTTGAAGGCTTGCAAAACTGTGCAGGCCCCAGTGAGGCGTGCATGCCTCTCCATCAAGGCGTACACGCCTGAGCAGGCCCCAAAGATGTCAGGTAATCTCAAACCAAGGCCTGCGCAAATGGTGCACGCCTTGCTGGGGGCGTGTGCACACCACGCACGCCTCAAATTGAGGTGTGCACGGTTGCAGAGGCCCAGACACCTTTTGTGTGGCGTGCGCCAACGTGCATGCCTTGAGGTAAGGTGTGCATCTCTTTGCACGCCTTTGGAGTTTCCAGCTTGGAAAATCCAGGCAACCCTTGATGACCGGTCATTGAGGGGAGGTTTACACACTCTCCTCTCAACAACCGGTCATGACCGGTTGTTGAGAGGAGTACACAAACACTCCTCTCGGCGACCGGTCATTGAGGTGAGTGTACTCCTCTTGACGGTGGCACCGTGCACGCCCCATTCCGGGGCGTGCACGCCTTGTGTAAGCCTCTTTCAAGGGATTTCAAGGTGTACACATCCGTGTACACCTTGAGCACACGTCTGCAGGCCCCATGGGGCCTGCACATGAGTGTAGGCCTTGACTATGGGGCCTACACACCCATGCAACACTCCCTGTTGTTTCAAATGGGGCGTACCTGGCCATCCACACCTTGTTCAGGGCGCGCGCGACCCTGCACGCCTCAGATCAAGGCGTGCATGGTTGTGCACTCCCTGGACAAGGTGTGCGTTTAGTAAAAGCGGGGCCTGCATTTAGCCTGCCCCACACCCAAAACCAGTTACCTTGGGTGTTGGATTTGCCTTCTGACACCCAAATTGATTTTTTTTTCTTCTTCTTATTTTGTTCAAACAACCCCAAGATGCGGGCGTTGAATTGGAAAAACAACACCCACAGACCGTCCATCAACGGTTTTTGGGTGTTGTTTGCCAATTCCCGGGTGTCATTTTTCCAATCCTCTAATAATAAGAAATTATAAACAGATGTTATCATTAATTCTAAAAACAATGAGTAACAATAACAGTAGAAAATATCAAATTATTATTTCAAATTCTGAATTTTCATGGAAAATAATGTAGGATACCTCACTTATAGGTACCCCTTATTTTGAATCCTTCATGTAGTAAACTCACACAGAAGGGAAAGCATTTAACTTGTTTATGCTGTCACTAAAATGTAAAGAGTGTGCTCCATCCGTCACAAAACATATAAGAATAAAATCAAAGTAATAAAAAAGTATATATGAAAGGGTGACACATGTACACTTCAAACTTTAGCAATTCACCCACAAAAAAAATGGCTCCCTTGGTTGGTGGAAAAAGCATCCTTGCAGTAGTCTTTTGGGGCGCAAAAAATGCACCAAAATGTATGTAGATGTGCATCCAACATTGTCACCCAAAATGGCTTATGATTTGAAGAAACAAACATGTATTGAACTAAGCCCCATATTGCCACTCCACCTGACTTATGTCTATCTGCTTTTTGCTTTCCACTTTTATCTCAGCCAAAAAAATAATAATTATATTTCTAACAGCTTTTTATTTCTTTTCTTGAGCCTCAGTCCAACATCACCTTCTGTAAAGATCTTGGTTTTTAGCACAAATTTGTAAATGGTAATAAGACAAAATTTGTAGATGGTAATAAGACACATAAATAGCACACCATATCTGACAAACAAAGGTTATGGTAAATTATTTTCACTCACGATCAAGGGATACCAGTGCAACTACCGGATACTTTATCTGCTGAACAAGTTCTCCAGCTTTGTACTCAATCCATGCACAGTGTGAAATCACATCATCAATGCTAATGATGTGCTCGTCGTCGCTGAATGGGAGGCGCAGGTGAAGTTGGAGGTCAGGTTGGTTGAGTGCATTGATGACATCACAAGTCGTATTTGGAATAGGCGCGAAGGGTTTGACAATTAGCCACGTCTGAGTAATTTGTTGTTTTGCTATTGTTGTTCTTGTGTGAGTAAAAATTTTCTCGATCCGTGCAAAGTGGACAATTTTGGGAAGGGCTGGATTAATGGCGATGGTGCTATTGTTGATGTTAGCAGTCCCTGTCGAAAAGGTGACATCTTTGTGCTCGAAATGTTTGTGAAGCTCGCAGCGAGAAGCTAGAGGCGCAGTTTTCAACCTGTCGGCTTGGCTCAAATCAATCCAATCACTCGGCACGGCCCATCTTGTGTCTTGAGATTTCGCGTTGAGGTGATCAACTAATTTTTGGCAATCTGAACTGCTGAGGGATTCGCCACGTAGGGGATTAGCCATAAACCTAGGTTCAAAAGGTGTCGTATTGTACATCTCCTGGAGCTGAAGGATATATGGCCTGAGTTCTTTGGGAAAGAACTCAGGAATATCCAACATAGCACGCAAGTTGCCGGACCTGCAGAATGCTTTCAAAAAGGTGATCTCCAACTGACCTAATATCAGAGGCCAAGGAAATGGTCAGTTGTCGTTGTCATACAACACAGTGCAGGTGAATGACAGCAGGCTCACCAAGACGGTTGTTGTGGCTTGAATGTAACACTTCTCCCATCAATCGTTCCATTGGGAATGACCACCACGCCCGCACGGGGCCGAATCGAGCAAGACATTCGGCCAGATGCATTGACATGTGATGATTCGGAGCCAGTTCACATTCAGGAAACAAGATAATCGAGCTAACCAGATACTCTTTGATGTGGTAGGAGAAAGCTTGAATACGTTCAGGAGTCGTGGATCGCTTCAATGCAAGATTGACCGCGGAAACTAGATGAGCGAAGTTTTGTAATAGCGACATGTGCGCACGCACTCGTCCATACCAGACTTTGACCATGATGAGCGGCAATTGCATCTGAAAAAGGTTGCACCATTCATTGGCTTTTAGTTTTCCATTGGACGCCTTTCCTAATACTGGGATCGCCCGTTTGATCCATGTTGGGTAATGTATCCGAGGTAGCAGCGAGTTGATCAGGCGTAACATCTCGGAATCAAATACGCTGTCCTCAGGCGATCCAGCTGTCCATCTACCACCCCAGCCCGATGCAGCAGGATCGGGCCCTTCCCAGTTTGTGTCACTGGTATCGCTGGCAAATTGATACACACGAAATGGATGCGCGCCGGAGGAACAATCTTCATCGCCTTCGTCACTGGAAATGTCTACCTGGCTTCCATCAGAGTCTTCTTCATCGCCTTCGCATTCGCCTTCTTCATGATTGCATTCGTCTTCTTCATCGCATTCGTCTGCTTCATTGCCTTCATCGTCAATATCTTTTTCCTCAGCCTCTTCACGTAAATCATCTCTCTCTTTTTTAGAAATCCGGGAGCTTCCATATACATAATCCTCGTTCACAGCCTTATCAGACATCCCCCAGAAGCGCATGCAATGCCATTTGAATAAGCCAAGAAGAAGATTGTGCATGGCATCCACTGTCTGATATTCGGTTGGCCTCCAGTATGGTAGCTCAGTCAAGACGGAGTATCGTACCCCCTGCTGCTCGAATATGTGCTTTCGATCCTTCTCAGTCTCTGCATTGTGAAACGCGTGTGCCCATTTGAGGTGATGCTTAGATGTTCGAGGATTCCACGACGACATGTCTAGATTTGTAATGTTCGTTTTAGATGTGTCACAAAAACTGCACATGAATTTGTTCGAACTGTGACCCGGAAAACCTAAAGCTCGTCGCAACGCAGGAAGGTCGGCAAAGACCGGTACTAGAGCAGCGTGTATGTGATGGCCTTGCGGGTGGCGATGAGTTTGCGATAGGGTGATACCAGAAGTCCACAGAGCTTTGAGCTGTTTGACCATGGGCTTGAGGATCCAATTGGTTTGCGTCAAGCTGGGTTCCTTGGGCCCAGGTGCAATTCCAACCAAAAAGATGTTTTCGGGAAGAAAACGCAGCTGATAGGGGAAAGACAGGCAAACTAGCACCATGAAAGTGATTGAAGCATGCTTTCCAGCTTGCTTATTGCCATAAGGATTGATGGCGTCTATGAACAAACCAAACACAAGATTTCCTGATCGTGCGGTGAAAGGTTGGCCATCAAGACCCTTGAATTCTGCCCATATTGACGAGCCATGTATGTCGGACACGCGCCCGGTGGCTGGAGAGGCTGCTAAGCACTGGTCGAGGGCATCCTCAATCCCAGGTCGACTCAATAAACGCCCGATCCATGCACTGAGAGATTGATAGGCAAATTTGCGAATGGGGGTTTTGACTGATCGGCGCGTGTGATACAGTGGTTGGCCGCACTCTTGGTCGCTATTCCTGTCGATATGGTCCAGTGGGTCTTCTGGTGTTTCTTCTTCGCAATCATTGATTTTGTCTTCACGATGGTAGCAATGAGTAGGTGACTGATCCAAAGGATAAGTAGCGAAACATCGAGAACAGCAGTTCAAAGTGTGGATTGTGGGGTTTAGCTGTAGCCATTCGATGGCACCTTTTGAGGTGGAAAGCATTCCGCTCAAGGTCTTCTCTTCGGTGAATTTCAATACTCGAGGCGATGTAGTGAGCTGATAGCGGAGGGCGAGCTCAATCAGGTCCCGCTGTCTATTTAAGAGCCAATTGGAGGTGAGGTTGGAAGTTGGCTGGAGGACCGAAAACATCGTGGCAACCAGAACGGCAAACGTGAAGGCGGGCGGTGTAAAGTGGAACGGCGAGATCATCCATCGGGCTGGTATGTAAGATTAGAAAAAAAAATAGATTTGTGGCAAAATTAATGAGACTAATTAGACGCCATTTAACGTACACGTGTCCAGGACTTCCTCAGAAAGTTGATGTGGAGGCCGGCGAGGCTCTAGGCGCGTCAATGCCAAGGACTTCGTCACGGCAGCCAGGGCAGCATTGGCAGCATCGGTGTGATGTGCATTGTTTGCTTCACCGGGAGGGGCTGGCAATGCCTGATCTGTACAAATAAACTGTTGATAAGTATGACATTCATTGGAATACCTAGTCAACGGAAAAAGAACTCACTGGAATTTATAGGCTCCGGCGCCAGCTCATGCTCCTCTTCGTCAGCTTGATCTTGCAACTTGTGGCGGGAGGCTGTCTGAGCAACGACCAAGTTTCCACGTTCCCAAGCGCCATTGAGCATGCTTCGCTTTTCTCCGCAATGGTGAGAGGAACAAGTGCACAAAACACGATTTTTCGGAACCGGCATGACGAAAGACAGACCCAACTGGGACGGATCGGCTGTGGAGAGGATGTCAGGCGGTTTTGTGTAAGGTTTGGCGCGGGAAGGATAGCAAAAATGTGGACTGTCTGAAGAGACCAGATCATGTGTCATCAATTCACAAGGCGGGTCATGGCAAGTCACGCAGGCAACGAGATCACCAAGGAGGTAGTATGTAAGTAAATTACGCTGCATTGTTGACATGCATGGCTCACCATGGTGAGCCCACGCATACTACAAATGCTAATTACATCGGAAAATTAGGAGAGACAGCTACAAGAATTGAGAAAAGAATTCAACTGAGACCATCCAGCGTGATCGCGTGGAACACGGGCGGATCTGGCTCATGAGGACTTTGCCGGCTGGATGATAGTATAATGCACCCTTTCAAAGATAGGCTCTCCTTCGTGAATATTGTCAAGGACGAACTGTACATAAATCGCCTCCAGTGAAGCTTTGGTTGGATGGTCTGGTAAGAAGACGGCGGGAGCGTGACAGTGGATGGCCAATCGCAGCTCCGTGACCGTAAGTAATCTATGGTAAGGAGCGGGCACGAGGTCAGGGGGTCTTTCGGACGAATAGCCACCGGGTGGAGGAGGCGATATGTATTTGTGGAAGTACAGTATGGCGATCGACTTTTTCATGTTCTTGGGAAGGTTCATCTTAGGGTGGCGTTGCTTGATCAAGCCACATATAATGTCGATTGTAACCGTCGAGTTGTTTGGATTGATTCCGACCAGAGATGGGAGCTCGGGGGCCTCCTTTTCAGGGCCATCTTCTTCTTGGCTTTCTTCGTCGTCCGTTTTTGTTGACTCAATGTAGGCTGAAATCAAAGGCAGCACTTTTTCGACATACGCTTGCACGTAAACGGGTCTGTGGGCGCCTGAACGCGGTTTGTACATTGGGAAGAAATGCTGAATGATTTTCAAGAAAGTTGCCTTCGTACACGGCCTCTTCTCAAGATCGAGATCGGAATCGAGGAAAAACTTCAATTCTTCTGGGATGGTTGCGATGAGGTCTGAATGAACTAGAAGAGGAGCGTCTGTCACCGGTGGTTTCTTAGGCTTAGGATTTTGAAGGGCCGTTGAGGCTGGCAGCATGAGCACGTCTTCATCCGCACCGTCTGCACCGGTTTGGGTGGGCAGCGGTGACGGAGGGACGCCACAGTTGGCCTTACTCGACGCAGGTTGCGATAATTGAGTGAGAGTGTTGCGACGTGAGATCTTCTTATTTTTACTAGCCATGTTCCTAGGGATGAAAACGGGTAATTGTAAGCAGTTGTAATCTTATATTAATAAATATATCACATAATTAGAGGGGTACCTACGGCTGTTGGCTGACCTACGACTAGATACTAGGCTTGGGCAGTGGGGTACAAGTGCATTATGGCGAGCCACTAAGTAGTCATGACGAGGTGAGCATGGACTGTTCCTTTGCAAGGTGGCCGGATAGCATGTGAGCATGCGGCGAAAAAGAATGAAATGTGACTTACTTGATTATGAATATTGTAATGACTGGTGCTACGTGATCCTGCATTTTGTTGAGAAACCAAAAAAGAAACCCTCCTGAATCCCAAAGGAGAAAGTTTTCTTCCTTTTGAATCCTGGACTTGGGGCGCTTGCATATAAGCGATCTGGAGATCCAGAGGGTGATCAGCCAGGGATGTAGTGGCATCAAAACTAATTGGCAGGTGTATATACAAACCTGGGAAGCTAGGCAATGCTAGCTGGGTGATCGACGGCGCGATAATCTTGATAGTAGAAAACGTAGCGCATGATCAACATCCAACTAGCACTAGCAAGAGACCGATGTTGAGGTAGAAATGTGAATCGTGAGTGTGCCAAACTAATCTTGATAGTTTAAATTGATGAAAAATCCAGGCTAGTGATCAAATCATGTTGCCGTCAATACTTTAGCTACCCTTCACAAAAGGATATTGCGGCGTGGTACACCTTCGGCGGTAAGGACACCAGCGACAAAATGAATATATACCTCTTCCTTTCATAGTTCGCCGTCAAGCCTGAAGCTACACTTCACAAAAGGAAATCGCGGCGTGGTACACCTTCAGCGCTGAGGGCACCGGACAAAATGAATACACCTTTCATAGTGATCGTCCCGACGCCAGGGTACCCTCTGTCTGGCAAGAAGTCTGGCAAGAAGTTCAGGATCCCGTCACAGGCAGGGCTCCAACTTCGGTATTTATTAGAATTATCTCGCAAACAACACTCCCTACTAGCAATCATGCCGAAAATTCCTGCCGCCAAGCGGCCCATTAATGCGGCATTTAATCCTTACGATCCAGAGTTGAGTCCTCGTCGGTTGGTCAATTTTATCAAGATGAGGGCTTCTCCGGGCGAGTTAGTTGGTACGTGTGATGTCAGTACACCTTTGCCAATGCTACAAGCCTTAGCACACAAGTTCTGCGACCCCGGTAAGTCTCTTCATTGGTCTTGCTTTGGATGCACGAGACTCATTGTACTATTTTCGCTGGCTAGTCGCTGCAGGTCCGGGATCGTCCCGGGGACACCACGATTCCCCTTCTCCCCAGCGCCTCAAACGAGTTATGAGATCCCAGAAGAAAGCTGATGACAAACATCAAATCAAAAGGGTGGGGCGCCGGCCAGCAATTATCAATCCTCCATCGGTTGTTGTCGAGAAGGAACAAGTTGACAGCCAACCTCCCAGTAGCGAGCTTTCGTCTTTAAGCGATGGCAACAGTCACCGGACAAGTTCTTCTACGACACGCGTGGCCACAAAAGAAAAGCGTCAACCATCTTTTGAGCCAACTCTGCCAACCCATGAAGTAGCCCGTAACAGCCAACCGCCAAGCAGTGACTTATCTTCTCTAGGCGAGGAGGACGAAGACGGGACGAGTTCCTCTTTAATTAAAGAGGTTGCAAAAAAAACATGTCAGAGATCCTGCATATCGGCGAGCTCAGCGAAAGGCGTAGTCGGTATGCTCGACTCCTGATTATGATAACGCTGATCGTGAAAGACTGACTGACTCGTGATACTTGAATTCAAAGAAGGACCCGCAAAGACCGTTCAATGGGCGGACAAAAATGGTCAGCCAGGGGGTGAAAGTTTAGAAAGCAAGGTGACATCAAAGAAGCGTCAGCACTCGCAATCTACGGAGAATTTGCCGGGCGGTGGAGTCTACAAGCGCCAAGCGACGAAGGCATCAAAGCCTCAGCGACGATCTTCCAGAGCCAAATCCAATGGCGCGAGGAACGTTTCTTTTAATGGTACGTGAACACTCCTTGACATTGAGCTTATCCCTACCCAACTGACTTACCTGGGTGCTGCTTTGGATAGTTCAAGTGGACCGAACGGGGGCACAATGTGTGCCTGGTAGTCCAGACCGCGGGCAAATGGTTAACACGCGTCGGGACTCTCAATCAGCGGCCATTGCATCAGCTCTAGAAGTCACGGTGACACCCAACCAGCCACCTTCCAGTACCGAGCAATCGACTAGTGGCCAGCAATCGACTAGTGGCCAGCATGCGCCTACCGGCCAGCAATCGACTAGTGGCCAGCATGCCCCTACCGGCCAGCAATCGCCTGCCAACCTCCAACCCCAGCAGGCGACTGCCGACCTCCAATCTCAGCAATCGACTGCTGACCTTCTATCAACTAGCGAGGATGAGGCAGGAGATGCAAGTCTTGACAGCGTGGTCCAAGTTGACGGGATTTTGCTTTCGCCGACGGGGTTCCTTGTTACAGCCCCAAACCTCTTGCCACCAGTGGATTTAATTAATTTTGATTATGATTACTTGACGGGACGAGGACTCAAAAAATTACCCAATTGCCCACCCTTGCGCGTGTTCGCCCCAAAAAATTCCCTCGAGGGCAAGGTAGCTAAGCGCAAGGTACACAAAAATCAAAAAGACATTGCGCGCGAAGTTCATCTGTCGAATTCCTTCGTGAAGGGCGAATTGAGGTTATGTCAAGACGCCGCTGACAAGGAGCACCGGGAACGACGCGATGTAGTGTTGGATCTGCCCATCGTGCAAGTGATTGACTCTATGATGTGTGGCGTAGGTGAAGCTGTAGTACATTCAAACAAAAACACCCATGAAGGGCAACACCAGTGCCCTTCGCAGCCACGCTCTCTTCTGGATGATAAAAAGTTTGTCGAAAAACTATTCGAGTCCGGTAAGCTCAAACGTGGGGCTTCACTTCCCACGCATGGTCCACCAAGCCTTAAGCTTCCTATTCCCCCAATTCCCATGCAACCTGATCAGCCTTCCCCTCTCAAAAGCGTTCCAAGCGGCGCGGAGCTCGCGAATCCACCAGAAACCCAACGGGCTGAAGCGCGGGACCGTGGCGGCTTAGTCAAAAAATGTGGGGCGCAGGATTGGGGCGAGTTAGTCGAATGTGAGGCGCAGGATCGTGGCAAGTTAGTCGAATGTCGGGCTCAGTCTCTACAAACAGGAGTCGGTAAGTAAACCTTTCTAAAATGTCTTTTAAATCTCCAGAAAAGAAAGAATATACGGCTTATGTCGTCGCTTGTTCCAGATCCTTTTGCAGAAATTTACCAACATTGTCGAGCGCTGAATTGGCCTATTCGCTCTAACCCATCGCCACCCCCCCCTCAGAGAGAGGGCAGTGTCGATATGGTGGAGTTCGAGGAGTCAACACCTTCGCGGTGCCCGTCCGAAAGCGAGGGGAGTGTTATCATGATATTGGACGGGCAGTCATCTTTGAGTATGTCATTTCTATATATATGTCTGTTTGAGGCACTCCATTATAACACTAATACCATCTACTTTCCTCAGATCGTGCGCGTATTCAGCCGGTCTCGGCCTCTGGGTCCCTGGGGACATCCCCCCATGATGGTGAGTACAACCCAAAGACGGAAGTGAAATCCTCCTTGCTAACCCGCACAATCCGCCCAGTCCTTTTCGAACAGATCTTATCAATCGTCCGCGCGCAGCCTCTGGTGAGTCCACCATCCTCCGACGGTAGTGCCAAGCACGTGCGCGGAGGATTGCCTGAAGAAGGGAATAATGGCACACGTCAACTAACCAGTGAGTAGTACGTACACCTTCTGTGTCGGTAGCAAAGCTGACCTGCGTCGTTTGCTCTCCTCATTTACTTTACTGATCAGGGTCAGCAAGCTTGCCCATTGCCAACGCTGTGCCAATGGACATTGACCTGCCATCATATACCAGAAGTAAGCCAAATTTCTCATTGAATGACACCACTCAGTCTCCCAGGAAGCTGCGTATCTGACCTTTCTACATGTTTCCCTTTTTGGTTTGACTCAACAGGGTCAGCAAGCGTTCCCATTGAAGCCATGGTTGTACCCTCAACTGTTCAAGCTCAGCCTCAACCAATCAGTCCACCATCCTTTAACGACGGTACCGAGCACTTGCGCGGAGGATTACCTGAAGAAGGGAATGTCACACGTCAACTAATCAGTGAGTAGTATGTACACCTTCCGTGTTGGTAGCAAAGCTGACCTGCGTCGTTTGCTCTTCTCATTTACTTTACTGATCAGGGTCAGCAAGCTTGCCCATTGCCAACGCTGTGCCAATGGACATTGACCTGCCATCATATACCAGAAGTAAGCCAAATTTCTCATTGAATGACACCACTCAGTCTCCCAGGAAGCTGCGTATCTGACCTTTCTACATGTTTCCCTTTTTGGTTTGACTCAATAGGGTCAGCCAGCGTTCCCATCAAAGCCACGGTTGTACCCATGGAGATCGACTATCCGTGATCATGGTCCCCGCCCGCACACCTCGTGCAGTAGAATTTCTTAAACCCCAGGTTCCGCGCTTCCTTATCTTGGATCTTCCCATTGTGCATCACTTTCAATCGTATCCTCTCGTGTAAATAGTGCGTGTAAATAGTGTGTCGTACGTAATGTCAATTCATCAGTTTTAATTCTACTCTTCTTCGGGCTGGGTGTTTTACACATTATTTCCTCCGTGACAGAGAGAACTTCATTCTAAAGATCAAATGCCATCTGGTGTCGCAGTCAACAAGCCTGAACCCTTCAACTGCCGTCCAGCCCAAGCTGATACATGAATTCAAAATGCATGGTCGGGCACTGTTGATGCTACTGGGGTGAGAAACAAATATTGCAGCTAGTCTCTCACTCGCAATCGGGGGGTCTCAATGCAACTAACAAAAACAGGAGAATTTGGTTTCAAAGAAAAACCCATATGATTTGAGTGACGGGGACACCTCTATTTAGCAGGCATCAATCAGGCCAAACAACGCACACGGCTATATAAAACAAAAAAGTTTCAAGACTGAGGACGGATACAATTTTCAAAGGCAAAGAACAAACACCGGCGGAGTGATTTTTTTCTATCAATTTTTCTTTGATGTAATTAGTTGACTCTCCACCTCACTTCACCATCAATTTACCAGGCCGCTACGTCACGTCCGTTAAACCTAGAGGCGACACTGTTGAAAAACTTTGATTAGGGCAAAGTCATAAACGAGCACAGGATTGTTTGCCTGAATCCATCATGAGAGAGGTCTCACCTCTCACTACGCGGTTGAAGATCACTGATTAGAATAAAATCACACGTGAGTAAGACCTTTATTGAACCAATCCATAAAAGGGCTCACCTGGTGCTAAACCAATCTCCTCCTCTTTGCAATACCTTGTTCAGCCGGACCGTCTTCACTGAGGCTGTCATCACTCGAGTTCTCCTTGACCTCTTCGTCTGCGGCAAGAACCTGCTCGTTTGGAGGATGTACTGGTCCTGCCTCGGCGTTAATTCATACTCGTTGTGCATCGTCCGCCTCCTGCACGCGTCCGCGTTGTCGCCTGAGCTCCTTCAACTGGTCCGTACAAGCCGAAATCGTCCGCATTGCGTTGCGTATGTCGGCTTCACAATTCCGGATAGTCCTTTTCGAGGACCAGATAGCAAAATTGTGCGCCTGTATGAGATTTTCCCGTACCTCTTGTGAGTCCATACCATCCCCTACCGGGACCTCTACGAGCCTGCGCCGCTCTGGTAGCTCCAATACCGCCTCATTCGCCAACACACTTGGATTACTCAAAATCTCCCTTCGCATGTGACATACCCGACCCCACCACAGTCCGTTCTTGTTGGCTTGGATCTTTTGTTCTCCCGCTGGTTGAACCAAGAACATGGCTCGAAATCTTGCGTCGTCTTCCCTGTGCGTCGCGTCCAAAGCTCGTAAAGAGCGCATTACTACTGTCCGGATTTGAAGGTCGTAGGATACTAGCCCGGAATTTGTTGCATCAGGAGCCGGAGGAATAGTTCCCGCTAGAACAAAAAGCGCCGCTTGTTCCTCCTCACTCAATCCTTCAAATAGTTCACATTGCTCAACCAACGTGGTGACAGCTGCGCAGGTGATATTTTCGGATACCGCTTTGACGATTTGCTGCAAGGCACTAAATCCTTCACCGTTGACTTGAGCCGGTTGCAGGGGTTCCACCCCGTCCATGTCCATTCCTTCATCAGCCACATCCATATTTCCTTCGGGCACCACTCTTGCCTCATCATCAACAGCTTCAGGTCGAGGGTCTTGAGGCAAAATTCCAGCTATGGTGCGCTCTATTCCTCCTAATCTAGTATTAATCCCTTCAATCATTTGTGTTACCGCTCGACTCTCAGAACTACAGTATTCTAAACTCCCTCATCCAGGAAAAAAGCAAATGAAAAAGAACCATAATAATATCAGCTGAAATGAATGGGTTTTCTCCATCACAGAAACTGCCACTTACGGATAATCTTATCTACAACTGCACTTATACTCCTAGCCGGACGGCCCAAAAAATATTCCGTGAATCTCTGGTTCTCCATTCAATGCCTGGAGCGCTTGCCTAGGAAGGTGAGGTGTTATAAGCTTACGTAGTTTGGTTTGGATGAGTCAAGTATACGCGTTAGTAGAAAGAGAATCAGACCAAACTGACCACTTTTGATCGGGGTAAGACAAGGTTTGAGTGCGAGGAATCAAACACGGGGACTAGATATGAAGAAGGATATTGTCGCAAAGTACACTTCAGGGCAGGCAGGAGGATGTAAAATATTCAGATCAAGGCACCGGGAGATAGGTTAGGACCACTATTTTTTGGTCCAGTATTGACGGCAAAAGTATTGGACTGACGAGAATGATGCCCGCTAGCGAAGCAAACGTCTGGACTTCAAGGAAAGCTAAAGATAGATGACTGTTGTCGCGAAGTACACGTCTGGAGAGGAGGAAGGAGCAGATTCAGGCAAGGTGGGATTGAAACGCAAAAAACGATTGCTAAGTATCAATGGCAAAAGCGCCAGTTTGCGTATGGCGAAAGCAAACAAGACGTCAATGTGGGGACTTTGCCTTCCGGTGAGCCACTCTGCCATAGTCGACCTGGTCTGTGGTCATTGGTGGTGAGTCACCGTATCAGGATCTTGATTCTTACGAGGGCAGTTCTTCCACACATATTCTGGAAAATCATCATATCCCCACTCGGATACCCACTTGGGTTTCTTATAATGAATATCACCTTTTCATTGGTTTCCCGCTGGTTAAATCACCTTTTCATTTGTTTCCCGCTAGTTCAATACGCTCACTTCCTTTTTTTGTTACAGTTCGACTCTAGACAACCAAAGGCAACGTAGTAGCTTTGGGGCATGTTATTTTACTACACCTAAGGATCTGCCGCCGCGGGCGGTCTAAGTCTATCCATTATAATTTGGGAAAATCCACCTATCTGCAAACAAGGATCTCGATTTCAGGAGCTGGGACTAATAACAACTAGGGCTAAGAACCGTTGTTAGCCTGTTACCTCATGTTGTGGTGAGTCCCAGAATGAGGAAGCTACTCACGGTGATCAATGTGTTGAGTACTTTGTCGTCTCCCCTTTTCTCTTATCCTTTCAAATTCACTGATCACTGAGTGAATTTCAAAGGAGAGAGAGATCAAAGGTACAAACATGAAAGGATGGGTGTTCCCAGGTTGCAACTTGTAGGTTCAAAGTATCTGCTTTGAAATTGTTGGAACTTGGCTTCTTTCCCTATTATATTGTCTCATTTGAATGGTAGCTACATATAAAGCTCACACTGCCCTTTAAACTGTATATAACTTGAAGGAAACTAATCATTGTAGTATAACTCGTCAACACCTCATCTTTCAGATGCCTCCTAAGCGTCGAGGCCGGCGCGCTCGTGCCATCTCAACGGCTTCTCCTGTCTCTACACCTGTATCATCTGCTACTCCAGTACGTGGACCAAGATCTTCAACCGGTGAGTTTTTTTTTCTCTTGGCAGTCAATCCGCTAGAGTTCAATGGCAAGATTACCCACGCTTACTTTGTGTTCTCTCTGATTTCCCGCCCGTCTCGTATCATCAAAGCTCCCCGTAGATGTCAGCCTCCCAGAGGTAAGCGGACTGAAACCGCTCCGTCGACCCCCCAACCCACCTCAGTGACCGGAAAAAGGCGAGTGAGGATCGTTGAAAGTGAAGATTCAGAATATGAACTTCCAGATCCGCACCCACCTCGGCGTCGGCGCCAAGGTGACGGTCCAAAGACGCTACAACAAATTCCGGAGCCAGAAAAGAACCCTGAAGGCGCAGACGTACACCTTTTTGAGGGCGTTGAGGCTGTGCCCATTCGTCCCCGAGCCGTTCAGTTCCCTTGGGGTTTCTCCATACCCACAGAGGATTTGAGGCATGCAGAAAGTGTTCAAGGCTGCTTCGCCCAGGTGGAAGAGGCCGATCTGAAGTCAGTTCTTACACGGATAGGATGCCACGTCTCTGGCAAAAGTCGTACACAACTGATCGCAATGACTGTGAAGTATGCGCCAGTGAGTAAGTACATTCTCATTCTTAATGCCATATTTCATCCAACATATCATGTACCATGTACCAATGTACTTCATTCATTTGCTTGGCAGTCCAAGGGCTCCCGGCGCCAGATTTAAACAATCCCGATGCAAGCACGTCTCAGCCTGCCTCAAACGGAGCTGCCCCAGCTCAAGGTGCAGGCTCCACCTCCAATACTTTGTTGGAGGTTATTCATGAAAGCTCCGCCACGGCGGCACCCGAAGCATCCCAGCAGGCCGCCACCTCAAACACTGCAGATCTCATCCAATGGGACACTCCGCTACCAAACCAAAAAACTCGCAATCTAGCGCCCTCGCCCAGCGTCTCCCCGTCTCATAACTCCCGGCGAAGTCATCAGTCGGTCGAGCCTCCTTCCTCGATGCCAGAACTCACTCAAGATCTTCCCGGAGATGACAGGTACGTTCAGCCTTGTTATAACCTCAAAAGTACAGAATGCACCACTGAGATCATGATCAATTGTAGTGGAAGTCAAACACCCCCGAGTGGTCCCATCCCTTCCTCATTGCAAAAGATTCTGACAGGGATGCAGCGCACTCTAGAAACTCAATCTCAAAATATATCAGATCTTCGAGAGGAAGCTACCTCGTCGGCTCGGCATCAACGTGACATCTTAGAGCAACTCGAGATCATAGCCGCACATGTCAAGCCGCCCACTGGATTAGCCAGGGAAAAAGGAAAGAAGAAAACGCCTGAAACCACTGCTAAGATCCCCCGCAATGGGCACTTCAAAGTAAGCATACATAGTTTCATCTGGCCGGACTCGAGCAGAAACCTGATAATCTATATGATTCTACTTCACAGGATCTTATTCAATTTCATTTCGAAGCCTTGTTTGGATTGCCACCGGAGGCTGAAGGACCTCCCGACCCCCCGACTGAACAAGAGAAAGCTAATTGGCGGGTAGAGGACGATGCCTGTGAAGGAGAAATGGGTATTCTATTGATCGCAGACCAACCCATGGATCTCGACGCCGATCAACCGGCCCATGTCCCTCAGATATCTAAGCACTACCCTTATCCCGGCGGCGGTCCTGGACATCCCGATGCGTCCGATCAGGTGCTCAAGATAATGCACAAGATGCTCACGGAGAAAGGAATGAAAAGATTTCGAGTAGACTGGACGGCACCAATGGGAGGAGTGGTTAACAAATTTTGCTTTGCTGTGGCTCGGGATATATTTGTACGACTGATTGAAGCAGGTCTATACGAAGGTCTGGAACCTGAGCAAAAATGCCCTCGAGTGATTTTACACCACCTTACCGACCATGCCAAGGTTACTCTCCTTCGGAAGTAACTCAAAATTCACTATATTCTTTTTACAATTTACTACCAGCGTTAAAATTGATTTTCTCCCCTAAATTAGGTACAGGGAGAGTAAATGGTCTCCAGAAAAGAGGGCGAAACAAAAAAAAACTCAAGGTGTCAGCTCACGCAGGAGAAATGTAATGTTCCATTCTCTTTTGCATCGAAAAAAAAAGACCAGTAAATCTATGGCAGCTAACTCTAAGGCGCTCCCGTCCCTTGCAGTTGGTAGCAACTCGCCGCGGCGACGCTACAAAGATGAAAGGCCTCAAAGATTTTATGCCTATTATTGAGCACTGTACAAGTGAAGACGAGACAGACAATGAGGTGACCGCAACTGGTTCTCCGAGGACTCAAAATGAAGTAGTGAAATATTGCACAGTCCGGCGGTTAGTATGGCGGAATGAGGAGGTGACAGAAGCTTTCAGCCTGCTGGATGAATACCATGAGCAACAACTAGCCGGGAAGACATCGACGCGCCTAGGTTCTCAGCCGCGGATTTGACAACGACCGCCGAACCCAGTGATCAGTGAAATTGAACCACCGATCCAGAAAAGAATATCAAAAGATGTGTATGACCCAATGTGGTTACGGTCACAAGATGCAGTGACTGTTCAAGGTGCTAGCGCGGTGTCCACATTAGTGGTAGACAAGGCCAAAAAAAGAATAAAATCATTTCTTTGTTCATAATTGCCTAAAATAATCTGAATCAATTGCTTTGCTCAAACAACTTGCGTAAAATTAAGTCTTATTCTTTCTCCTACTTAGTCCAATTTGTCTTAAAGTGACTTGCTCATTAATGTAGATACCAACATGAGAAGTGTAAATAGCTGTTTACAAAAGAGGGTTACTTGAATTGATCTGTTCACAAATGTTACAATAGTGTTTCTCCTCTAAATGAAGACTGGAACATTGCAGGAAACACACAAACAATAAAGAAAGAAAAGAAAAAACATTTCTAAATTCACATTCTTGTAAATTTCTGGCTCTTCAATCATAACTAAAGCATGTTCTGATTTCCTAATTAGGTTCTCAGCCGCGGATTTGACGACAACCGCCGAACCCAGTGATCAGGGAAATTGAACCACCAATCCAGAAAAGAATATCAAAAGATGTGTATGACCCAATGTGGTTACGGTCACAAGATGCAGTGACTGTTCAAGGTGCTAGCGCGGTGTCCACATTAGTGGTAGACAAGGCCAAAAAAAGAATAAAATCATTTCTTTGTTCATAATTGCCTAAAATAATCTGAATCAATTGCTTTGCTCAAACAACTTGCGTAAAATTAAGTCTTATTCTTTCTCCTACTTAGTCCAATTTGTCTTAAAGTGACTTGCTCATTAATGTAGATACCAACATGAGAAGTGTAAATAGCTGTTTACAAAAGAGGGTTACTTGAATTGATCTGTTCACAAATGTTACAATAGTGTTTCTCCTCTAAATGAAGACTGGAACATTGCAGGAAACATACAAACAATTGCCTGGCAAAAAAAGCTTCCAAAAACAACAAAATAATAAGAGTCTTTTGGGTGACAATTTTTGGTGCATTTTTTGCGCCCCAAAAGACTACTGCAAGGATGCTTTTTCCACCAACCAAGGGAGCCATTTTTTTTGTGGGTTAATTGCTACAGTTTGAAGTGAAAGCTACAAAGCCAACAAGTGTGTATATTTCCCTTTATACTTCTCTTTTCAAAAGAGTCTTCACAAAAAAAAAACCAAGTAAGTATTTTGTTATTCCAGCCTTTTTTATGGCTCACATCTCATGTCAAAGTCCATCTTGATTGTTCATTCTTCTCTGACTTTTGATTTTTTATGGTTTTCTGTGTGGGGCTGGCTAAATGCACACCCCATTTTTACTAAGCGTACGCCCCGGATGTGGCGTGCACACCCCATTCTGAGGTGTTCAGGGCTGTGCACGCCTCCCTTGGTGTATTACATGTCTTTACACGTCCCAGGGAGGGCGTGCACGGTCCTGCACGCCTCAGGATGAGGTGTGCACAGCTGTGCATGCCCCTGTGCTTCAAATGGGGCCTGCCGCAGGACAATCCCAGGGGCCTGTCGCAGGACAATCCCAGGGGCCTGCTTGGGCCTGTAGGCCCTACAGTCAAGGCCTACAGTCCTGTGCAAGCCCCATGGGGCCTTCACAGGGAGGCCTGAGGCGTCCACAGATGTGTATCCCTCCAGGCAGGGCCTGCATGGAAATGCAGGCCCTGGGTAGGCTACATTAGTTTTGTTTTTTTGCCTTCCTTCTTTCCCCAACAAGAAAAAAAAGACTGCAACACTTGGTAGGTCTGACTTTTTGACATTGCCAACAGTGGCACTTGGGACTGAACTAGCCTTGACGGATTCCTCAAACATGGAAAGCTCGGAGGATGAGGCCAGACGTTCTTCTGCGTGTGTTAAGACCCTGATCATGTTATCAGGAGATCCACAAACAATATCCCCGTTGTCTGCACAGGCCAATACTGTCCAAAAGCTTATAGCCAGAACAGTGACAGTTTGGGTGAGTTGACCCAAAGTTGGATTCCAAATCCTCACCGTTTGATCTTTGCCTGATGAGATGATCTCTCCAGAAGGCATTGATCTCAACAAATAGATAAATGAGTCATGACTGTCCATCACCCGGACCGCTTGACCGTCTTGATTCCATATGCAAACAGTAGCGTCATTTCCAGCGGATGCAAACAACTGAGGGTTTTGAGGTAATTTGAACAGTGTACAAACGGCTTGAGTATGACCTTTGAAATTCAGTGTCTGTTTCCCTTGTTTCCATAGCATGATCAAGTTATCCGCCCCAGCGGTCAGCACGCTATCATCCAAATTGCCCCAACCAAGAACAGCCCATATAGCTGCTGAGTGTCCCTGTAGGGTATGGACAGCAAGATTATTACCCCAGATGATCACAGAACAATCCCAACTCCCACTACAGATTGTTGGCTCATTATTTGGACCCGCCTGGTATACATCCAGACAGCATGAGTTCAAGGTGTGGCAAGCAAGGAAAAATTCAGGTTGGTAGGACTGGTCAGATGCAGGATGAAGTGGCCACAGTTGAAATAGGGCATCCTGACGCCCTGGGGTGAGGCGTGCATGGCCGCAAACACCTCCAAACAGGCTGGCAGGCCTGAACAGTTGTGCACACCCCAATTGAAGGTGTGAATGGTCTGTGCACACCCCTAGGAAGGCGTGCACCATCTGCGCAGGCTCAGTTTGAAAACTTAGGGGCCTGCACAGGCGTGCACGCCCACGCCTTGGTGGAGAGGTGTGCGCAGGTGTGCACGCCTTGGTGGAGTTGGGTGCGCAGGCATGCATGCCTCAGTTGGGCCTGCATAGTTGTGCACGCCCCCAAATGGGGTGTGCACGGCTCTGCAGGCCCCCCAAGGCGTGCACTTTGTAAAAATGGGGTGTGCATTTAGCCAGCCCCTTTCTGTGTTTATCTTGACTTGAAGAGTTCCAATTGGACCGGAATCAATTCCTGGGAAGTGATGACGGCTCCAAAGGTCTGGCTTATTAGAATGTTTCCCTTTTTAATGTTTTTCACATCCAAAACCCAGCTCACCCCATTTCAATCCAGATTTTTTTTTCAGCACTCAGATTGACTGCAAAAGAACAAGCCGACCTTGTTTTCTTCAACCAATTGTCAGTAACCCAACAAAATGACATCAGATTTTAGATTGGTGGCTGTGAACACTTTCAAGATTGGCATGACTTCTTTCACCTGACCAAAAAGTATATAGCCCATCCTCCTTCCCCAAAAAACCCTCCAACAATCCTCCACCTGTAGTTTCTTCCCACCCACCCTAGTTCCAGTCAAACTCAATCACCCATTATGGTGATTTTGAACAACTTTCTCTCTGGTGATGTTGATGATCCCTCCACTCAATTTGAGGGAGTTCAAGATCTGTTACCACCATTCCCTGACCCTCATGCGACTTGTACCACTCCCCCCTCTACTCAATTCCAAGCCACTGATCCCGCCATGATTCTTGGTGACCCATCAAACAACAAAAACAACAATGATGACAATTTCCTCATGAAAAATTTACCCGTAGCATTGATTGGTTCTGATCTGTCAATTGATCAAGTTTGCTCCCAACTTCAGTTGAAGTTGAAACTTAATCCCAAGCACTTGAACATTGCTCATTTGACCAGAAAGGTAACAAACGTCTCCCATTGTTTATGTTGGTTAGTTTTTCTTCATGTACATCTTATTGATCATCAAATGTCTCATCTCCTTCCACACTCCTTCTCCAGTGCCCCCCTGAAGCAAGATACGTGAACACAGTCTTCTCCGTAGCTGCCTTTTCCCACCTCAAGTGTAGCCCTGCCCCAGCAGCCATCCATGTGTTTGATGAAAGATTCAGGGTAAGTCTGATACCATTTCAACTTGTTCTTTTTCTTTCAAATTGCTGACCATTTACTCTGACTAGCATTTTGTGCAAACAAGTGCTTGCATGATCTTGTTGAAAACAACCCTCAAAGCTTACTCAAACAATCCTTACAGGAATGGGACCCTACCCAAAACACTCTACTACCTCACTCTTGTAAGCTCTCTCAGTTGTGTATCATTTTTTGTTGTTCAATTCCTGATTACAACATGCGTTTTTCCTTTGATCACAGGATGCAATCAATAAACAGCCTGATGAGTGGAAAGAAGATCACCTTGCCCCTGGGCAGACTTTTGAAGATCCACCAGCTCTCAAGGCCTATCATGACACCGTGGGTGAGCTCTTGAAACATCAACACAGTAACTTGCGCACCTTGGTAAGCACATTTGAGTTTGGGACCAATACCGGGACGTTCAGTAGCTAACTGTGTTGCGCCTTTGTCGCATAGGTGAGTACTACTTATGCAAACTCATACCGAGTTTGGGAACAATACCAGGAGGTGCAGTAGCTAACTGCGTCGCGCCTTTGTCATATAGATCTGAGCCATCTAATAGGTTAAAAGCCTGCTCTGCAGCGTCTACGGGATTCGTGTTACAAACAAGCAGATTGAAGATAGATAGATTCTTATAAGATGATAAAGATTGATTGAAAAGATAGATATATCTAGATTAAGAAAGGCACCAGAAGACCAAGATGACTGTAGATGAAGAGATCAATAAGAAGATAGCTGTTGCAATAGATCAGATGAACACAAAATTTGATAATAAGATCAAGAAGCAAAGCAAAGAAAATGATGAGCAGCAAAAAGAAATCGCTAGTCTGAGAAAAACCAATGCATCTTTCCTCAACGGTGTGGTACACTTTTCTGTCCTCAGCCAATTTACATTTTTTTTTTTTTTTTTTCATTTATTTATAATGAACTAACAAGAATTACATACATGAATGAAGTAGTCACAAATCAAGGTTACATACAGAATCTTTGTTTCTTTATTTGTAAATTGTACTAATAAATATTGTAGTTGTGCAGGGATATATATGGTTGTCAGGTCAGTCTATGCTGCATGCATGAGAAGGTGCATAATGCTTTTACACATCATGAAGTGGAGTCCCAAGCATGATCAGGGGTACATATGTACACTAGAAGTATTAAAGCATGTAATATGGGTCACATGCTACATAAGTGGAGCTGTTGCTAGGCAGCCAGACATGCATGCCATCATATGTATGCAGCAGTTGCAGGTCACCACCAGCAGATATACCTTTTTGGTTGTGGTCCCTGCAGCGAAAATAACTCACATTTGTCTATATAAGGAGCTCTCTCCTCTGGTGTTTCCCATCATCCATCTACAGATCAGTTGTAGGGGGGTCACATTGTTATAGTGCCACCCATATAGTCATTTATTGTACAGTGGGTTGAAAGAAAAAATTGGCATGTTATTTTGGAGTTCATA
>LUKR01000262.1:0-10478 GCA_019395275.1 Puccinia brachypodii | reverse complement strand
GCCACTCAGAGTCAAACCTTCACCAAATATATTGAAAATTTGTCCCACATGAGTCCTGCAACACACAGTCTCGGGCTTCAGGTTATAAGACTCCTGATTCACTGTGTTATTTCACTTGAGCAACTCCACCAAGTTGTGGGTTGTCATGATTGGGGACAGGCCATATGCTTCCAAGCTGTGTGACAAAAAAACAATATAGCCAAAAACAACATGTTTTGGTTTGCACTCTCAAAGAAACCACAATAGGTGGATAGAATTGTTTCTTGGTATGCAGAAACATGGCAGATACCGTATCTGTTACAGGGTTGCTCAGCTTGGTACTTGGCAAGTCTTGAATAATGCCTCATGTTTTATTTCTTTCTTTCTTCTGAGGACAAAACAATTATCATCAATGATATGTAAACTTGACATCAGCAAAGTAGTGCCATAAACCAGCCAATATATAGATCAGAACCCTCCTAGATCGACAAAAAGAAACTTGGCACAATAAAGCAGTTGAATAGTGTTCAAAATTGTTATCATTTTCCTCTGGAGCTGTCAATCAATCATACAGAACTGTCAGAGGAAGAAGAAGAAATAGAAGGCTCCTCCGAGGCGGCGTCAAAGAATTCGGCAGCATCTCTAAGTAGTTGAATGGCTAAACTGAACTGAGTACACCAAGTAACAAACCAAGACTTAAAGTAGCTTTGGGCCGAGGTATCCGAGATCAGAGGGACAAAGTACAGTGATACAAGAGACAGCGCAGATTGAAACCGTTTATCAAGTTTCTTCGCTATTCGAGTAAGTCGTTTGCCAGTGATGTCTTCGTCAGTTGTATTGTTCAATCTTTTCAGAAACTGCGCAACATCACAGCCGACATTGCCAGCCAGTTCGTCTAGAAATGCCAGTTGATCGGAACGCATCTCTGTGAACAACGGAAGCCGTGTCTGGTTCATCCCCCTTCTTGACAATTTATTGAAAAACAATCTAGATAGTTTGAAGATTGGTATTAATGATTTAGACAGCTGAATATCCGATCCGCTCACTCTCAAAGGTACGCTCTGGTTGTCTCTATATTCTTCTTCCGAGTGTGTCGTCCGATTGATCAGACATAAAAGCATTTCCAGGTTGTCATTGATGCCGGCTACCTCAATAGGCCAACGATTTTGTACAAGATCAAACTCAGATCCTTTTAGCCATTCGATTGTTGACGTAATTCCCTCCCAAGACAAAGAAGTGAGAACGCCTATTTGTCCTCTTGTCAAAGCCACACTAGTCTCGAACTCGTGCTTCTTTGTTGCGAGTTTTAGCTGTGCGATCAGCCCAAGTGAATAGACAAAAATCTGTTTCATATCATCCAGTACTTCATATGTCATGGGAAAGTACAAGCCGTCCAATCGATAGGATTTTAGTTCTTTGCGGTGCTGGTCATTGGTCCGGGTGAATGCAGATGGCAGTGATTCTGAGCAGAGAGTATAAAGCGCATGGTTGATTTCGGCCAACGTTTGATCGAGGTCTGATTGGATGTTCAAGATGAGCTTGTATGTCGAGCTTGGTTTTAGTAGTAATTGGGCTGGGTCAAGAGATAGTGAAAGCGTTGTGAGTTGTAGTCCTAGGAGCGGTAAGATGCTTGATTGTAACTGGTTCAAGAGGACTTTTCTCAGGCTAGCCTGGTCGATAGAGAGAGTTCCTCGATTGGACCTGGAGTAAACGGTCTCCCGCATGTTCAAGTGGTCGTATTTTTGGAGCAGACTCTCAAACCCTGCGATGACCAAATCTGGACAAGCTCTTGTGGAATCAGCCAAAGTTCATGAACGTATGGTTCAGCTGGCAAGCTAGCGTGTAGGCCTACCGCCTTGTCGTCGATCCTCTTTCCTTCGCCATGAGTACGATTTGGACGCGCCTAAGTCTTCGCCAGTCGAGCCTTGCATTATTCCCTTAGAGTGAGGTTGAAGTTCTTGCTCGATCTTTGTGAAAACGCGTCTTGCGATTCTAGGGGCCGGCCTATGTGCCTCAATGGTGCGCCGCGCGTCGCAGCAGTTCCCGGCTGCGGTGACCCCCCAGACGACGAAAAATCAGGCCAATCTCATCGGACGGATTTCCAAAGATCAAAATCACAGGGGCTCAGGGAGGCTGTGTGCACACATTGTAACTCATCAAGCTTATCCTCGGGATAATCCTCTTCCAAAATCAGGAATGACTCTTGAATTAGCGAGCATTTGATATCCAAGCACATGATTGGGTCCACGTTCATTTCTTCCTGGTGTGGACCTGCATTACTTCTACTCGTGATGACACGGACATCCTGGATCAAAGGGATAAGACACATATGGGTTTGACTTGACGGTGTTGGCTAGGTTGATGAATTCCTAAGGACTGGCCACTCCACGAGCCCCATAAGCGAGGTCCCCAAGTATGTATACAGAAATTCCTTCAGCCTCAGCAGCAGAGACTCGAGCTCGTCGGAATGGATGAATTGGTAGTAACAATCTAGCGAGTCAAAGACAAGCTCGGGTGCTTTTATCCTGGATCTTGGAATTCCAGCGGGGGTCCCGGAGCTCCCCGAGCCGATGCCGGGGCTGGAGGGGGATGACGTCAATCGAGTGCTTGCCCCGCTGTTCGGCTTTCGACTCCAAGTTCCGGCGGGAAGAACCACCTTCGCTGTTGACCATCGACTGCTTCAATGGAAACGAGCCAGCCGACCAGCCCACCATCACCGATCCTCGTCTCCTACCACACTTCTCCCTCGCCAGATGTCTGGGGACGCATCCAGTCCGACCTCCATCGTCAACTACCACTCAAGAACTTACACTGGAAACCTAAGAACAGGCCACTCAGAGTCATCCCTTCACTCCCGATATCATTCCAAGCGTTTGATTCAACCAAAACTTCTTCAGCACCCTCCGTTTACTTGCTCTTTGTGGCTTGTGATGTCAGTTTTCCTTTTTTTTTCCTACCTGTTTCCATCTGGAGACTACTAATAGTAGTACTTTATGTAGGACCATGAGGCATACAAAACTATCATCAAACAAGAAATTCGAACCTGGCTAGATTCCGTGCAAGCCAATCACTCTGAATGGCTGATAGTCCATGTATCCACTGCGCCCAAACTCAACCAAACCACCGCTAATATCTTCCGTACCAAGACTGGCTTGCTAGACAAACTGAAGGCGGATTTCAATCCACAAAAAATGGAAAGGTACTATCCAGATTTCTTTTTATGAAAAACCACGCACAAAATCGATTTCAACTGAACTTGTCGGCAACGCGCAACTTTCGATCAAATTGATGATGATGATCGATTTTGTTTTTCTTGGGTTGATAATTGAGCGATTGAAGATGTATCCAATTGTCTTATATGAGTACTATGGATTCAATCGTACAGGCTAGTGTACAGGAATCGTCCACTCAATGGTTCGAGTTGATCAGTAGACTCAAACAATCTCTCATCTTAGTTTTCGAATTCAAAATCAACGAAATGGAGGAATCGCTACGGATGATAGTTTCCAAAAGGAGTCGACACGGCTGGGATTTTCAGGAGTTTTTTATCCACAAGGTAAGTACCTGTTGATCCACTCTTCAATCTCAATCTCTCTACATATTGCTTAATATAAACCTGGTTTCGAGTCATCCTCTAGGCTCAATTAGCAAACCAATTCGAGATAATGAATCTCTTTGAAGACAGTTTGATACAGTACGATGAACTCGATGCCGCGTTCTCACAATCCATCTCAGGTCAGCCTACTGTTCCGGTTCGTGAACGGCCATTATATTCTTGCATTTTTTTTTTGGCCCTATAAATGTTCTAGTCACTGAAATACCAATCTCTGTTACCCATATACCGCGCGTTACAAAGATTGTCCACAAATTTGGCATGACAAGATTTACGGCAAAAGCTCTAGTCATTATTCACGAATAGCTCTGAACACTGACCCCTCGGAAAAATATCTCGAGGTGGTCCGTGCCGGTCAAATGTCAATTTTCGATTTAAGGATCTACGTGTTTTCTAAACAGGTTAACCTATTGGGCCGACTGAATCGATTAGACGAGGCAATTAAAAGGGCGTCGGTTTTCATCTCGACCTTCGCAGCTTTTCTCAGATCTCATGAGGTTAGAGTACTTTTTTTATAAGAGTATTCTCTGATTTGATTTGGTTCAGAAGTTGAAAAATTATTCATTCCGTTCCAGCATCTTTGGCCGGCCAATTACATCGAGTCTTGGGTTTATTGTGCCTGTAATGAATTGGTTGAATGGTGCGAAGAAAGAACCACTACGGGTAGCAAAGATATTACGGCTTTGGATAGCTTAAGATGTTCTGCTCAACTGCTCGAACTGGCTCACTCTCAGGTTGAGTGAATGATCTGGCTCCAATCATTACATTCTCGGATCCTTTTATTTGACTGATCCACTCGATGATTGATTAATCTAGCTTGACCGAATCGGTATTCAGGCTGGTCATCTTCCAGCAATACACCCCTTTAACATGTCATCAAGTCGATCACAAGATATACCCCCTGAGCACGCGGCGATACCCAGCTCATCTGCACCTGAAACGTCACCCGCGAATCCAATAGACTTTCTCAAAGACTCGCAGACGTTCGAAAAGGTGTACCTTGATCTAGCTCGACGGACGATTAACCTGTACCAAAACACCGGTCGACGCCGGTCGGCTCTGAAATTACACTGTAAAACTGCTGCGTTCGAACAAACCCAATCACGCCAAGAATCCGCCCATCGATTGTATACTCATCTACCGGCCCATTACGTGGATGATAAATGGACTACGATTGAGTCTAGTCTATTAGATCGATGTGCGAGCTTACAGAAAGAATTGGGACTATGTAGAGAATGGTTACTCAGCACTCTAGCCTTAGTCCGTTCAGGTGTCACCTACGAGCCAGGCAAATGGTCCCAAGATGTCATGCTCAGATCTCCTTCAACTACTTCTCAACTTGATCATCCAGAGGATGATTATCCCGTCGATCAATCTACTCTGGCCAGTAAACTTATGAAAGATATTAAGGAACAGTCTCTTAAACTCGAAAAAGATTTCGCCGCTATCGGCTTTCCTATATTCTCTATAGCTTTGAACACGTTGATCGGGAGGCATTCCGAGACCGTTGAAGGATCGATTGTTGAAGCGAAAATCACGAACTTGTTACCCTGTGTAAATTGAAATCTCCTTCCGAAATCATGTTTTCTTCGATTAATTTCATCACCTACCTTTCCTGCTTCCATCGTCTCCAGATTATAATAACTAATCGAAGGTTTTGTGGTTTACTCTTTCTTCTACAGTCGATTCAAGTTGAGGCTGTACGAATGAAATTCTTAGGTAGGAAATCCGAGTCATTATGGTTTACTGTTGGCGTTTCTCAACTTTTACCTGGCCAAACAACGATCGATTTATTTTGTGCAGTAAGTTCCCATAATCTTTCAACCTTAAATTTAACTATATCGCCTGTGCCTTCCCCCTCTTTCGATGTTTCCTCTTTCTTTTCTTTTTGAAACAACGTAAATGAATGATAATGATTTATTTTAATAAGACTCCTGTTGCGGAAACTTTGGTACTGGATGTCTCCCAAATACGTATCAGTAGGATTCTATTCCAATATTATCATCGTCCGCAAGGATCTCAGAGTGAAAAAAATCTCGAACAAGAGGCTTTAGAAATCATTTCATTCCCTAAGGATCCATTGGGCCTAGACATAAAACTTGGTCTTCCTCCTCATGGTCAGTTCTTATAACTTCTCGTTCACTTCTTCTTGTGGTTACAACTAGCGTGATGCTGATTCAGTTCTTGTCTAGTTCGTTTGGGTCAAGCAAGGAATTGTCTCTTGAGTTTATTTACCGGTAGGAAATTCTTATCTAAAGCTTCGATATCAATCTCTTCAGAATCAAATATCAAGTTTGAACTCGATCATTCCAGTCTCTGTGATCATCTGAACAATAGTCAGTTTTTTTTCTCTCTTTCCTCAGTCACTTTTACTGCTAGGTATTGGGCGAGAGAGAGTACATAACTCACTTTGTTTGATTTATCAATGCGTCCAAATCAATAGAGATGGAAGTGGTCCACGACTCTAATTATAATAAGGTTATCCTTGAAGGGATTGAACCCGATTCGATGGTTTACTTGACTGTCCCTTTTTATCCTTGCTTAGGTGAACCGAGTGTCGATGTGCGTCTTTTATTTTCTTCACACGTCTTGTCCTTGGATGAACGAATAAATAAACAGAATTAATGAGTTTTGTTTCCAATCTCAAGGTCAATATCACTGTCGACTATCGACTCAGTGAAGATCCGAGTGTCAAAAGGGTTTTTCGAAAGTCATCTACATTGAAGATCTCGTTGCCCATTGAGGTTAAAATCCGGGAAATCTTTCGATCAAATTGGTAAGAGGTTTTCGACAGCTTGTTGGCTCAATCTTCTCCCCCTTCATTTTCTGATTCGTCGCTTTCGACTGATCTGCTTATTGACAACTCGATTTGCGGCGTGGTTTGGTGTGATAGGGTGTTTACCAAGTTCACCCTGAGTACCGATCGTTGTTCTCCATTAAGGATCCAAGGCACTCAACTGAAACTCGATGATGAGTCTGCAGCGGCTTCCGAATCTTTACTTTCGATCTCATCCGCATGCGCCACAAGCCCATCGATTGTAAGCTTATCTTTATCCCATCTCAGTACTCTCGATACACATTATCAGTCGCTGCTGGTTTTGGAACAGATGACCCATTTTTAATTTCCCCTCTCTTCTTCATAGGTCATTCTTCCCTCTCACACTTCAGATTATATCTTCAAGGTCGCTACCACAAATTCTTCGGCTAACTTTTCCGAGATCGCTGGTCCGTACCATTCCCCTCGCCATCATCCATTCTCACGGAGGGATGTGTTCGGTCTCAACCGGTTTCTGGCTTTTTTTCCCGTCATGATTCAGATTCTTCGGGGTTGGAATTGATCGTTAAGTATCGACTAATTATTGATGGTATGCAGATTTTCGCTACTAAATTGGAAGAGTGAACAACAAAATCTCATGCCAAGAAATCAAAAATATTTGTGTTTTTCATCTGTTGAAGAAATTGGGGAATGCTTGAGATCGAAATTGTTGTCGAACTTGAACGAAGATCAGAAGGCGGCGGTGGGGTTTCTAGTGGACCAAGTGAAGGATATCATGGCCCACGAGCAGAGATATGATGAAGAATTTTATTCGACTTATCTTTATGATGATCAGGTATTACATTCAAGCATCCTGCTTGAGAAAGTGGATTGGGATCTGGTTTGTGAACGGGTCGAGAAAGATCAAGTTAAGAAAAAACAATTAATCGATCAAATATGCGTGATTATTAAGGTTTGTCATCTAATCGGCTTCCTTGTCCATCGGGTTTTACAGAAACAGTCAAAGAAGCTCATCTTACCCATATCTTTTTGGGTGCATATTATTTTCGTCGGGTTTCATCTCAGGAATCCTCTCTCGTCGATTGCCCTCCTGATATACCTTGGCAAAGCATGACCCTTCCATTCAAGCTATCACAATCAGTCGTCAGTATTCCTTGTTACTTTTCAACGCGTGTTTTTTTTTTCTTCTCCTTCACAAAAAAAAAGGCAACAATTCACGCCGTGTAGAATTTGAGGAGAGTACGTGACAGGTGGCATGAAGCCACATCCAGTCATACGCTCAACATTGTCATCAAGTTGGAGTATCACCAGAGTAGTTCTGGAGTCTCAACACGTGTTACGCCATGTCACCTGGCATCTATTGCTCTCAATTTCTTCATGGTGTCAATCAATTGTCAAAATAAGACGCATCTAATGAAAATAAAAGAAGCCCTGTGCTGACATTGGAGGGGATCACTGACAGATCTTAACGACGATTAATTATCAACGAGAGGAAGTAGAAGAAGGGGATGAAGTAGATCCAGTGGGGCAAGTAGGCCGACCAATACCGATAAATTTCCTTATCTCGACATCGTTCAAATGTAACAATCTGAACTCGAATTGTACACACGTTAATTTGATTTATGAGGTCTGGGATTCGTCTGATCATTGGTTGGTCGGTGGTCGGAAAAGAGGAAGGTTTGTGGCTGAGGTGGGTTTACTTGTCTCTCTCTTACACTCTCTGTACTATTCCCTCCTTCCTTTATTTTCAAAGAAAGATTACATCTGAATCTCGTTCTTCGTTTGATAATCTACAGGACGATCGGGTCGAAAAGGTTAAACTGATCCTTGTCCCGCTTAGGCCAGGTTACTTGAACGTACCTCAAGTATCGATCAAGTTATCTGAAACGTCTGACGATCATGTATCGATCAGATCCACTCCTACAACCACGACGACAACGATGAGTGGGAATCCGGGAGACGGACCGAAGAAAATTATGAATAGGGATATCATCATTCAGTGCTCTTATTCTAACTCTTTCCATCCCATCTTGGTCGTACCTTCGGCCGCTTGTTCTAAGTTCATCGTCCCTTCTTTCGGATCGTATCCTTCTTGTAAAGAACAGACTTGATATGTTCTCCCCCTACCCCTCCCTTTCCCGTCTCTTGAAGTGAAGCTCGGTCATCTTGAGATTGATAGTTTTGTACACAGATCTAGATACCTTACAACGACCAAAAGAGAACATCCCCATCCTCACCTCTTAATCTTGACTTATTTAACATTTCAGTATATGATTTTTATACCTATGATTTCTTTAATCACATCTTCTAGTTCACTTTTTTTTCTTCGAGCAAAAAAAATAGTAATCTGTATACTTGTTGGTCTGTCTTGCTGTCTCTCTCTCTCTCTCTCTCTCTCTCTCTCTCTCTCTCTCTCTCAGGGTGGTAGACTTGAAAGAAGTTTGATTGATTGATTGGTTGAACAAAAAAAAACAGCTGCTTTTTTTTTGGATTTAGAAATAAACAGGCTTTCAGGAAAATTATGTTGGGGTAAGAAGGGATTATCTGGTTAATAGGAATTATCCAATAGGGGGTATGAAATATGACCAAATCCACCATTATGTAATTGACTGGTTTTCAAAAATCTACCATTTTCAAAACCTGTTAGTTCTTCACCTCTTATGCTTTGGGACCCACTAATAAAGAACTTTCTTTTTAGATAATTGACTGGTTTTTAATTGTGGATTTGGTATATTTGATACCCCCTATTTAAGTACATCATTATTGGTATAGAGATGGCTTCAGGTACCTGTCATCCTAAAACAGGTACCTGCTGGTGGATACCAGGTGTGGGTATGGGTATTGGGATTTCTGGGTAAAAATTTGGCAGGTACCTGCTACAGGTACCCGCCAAATACCCACCCTATTTGGCTGGTATGGAGCTTGAATAATAGGGGGTATCAAATAAACCAAATCCACAATTAGAAACCAGTCAATTAACTAAAAAGAAAATTCTGTACCAGTGAGTCCCCAAGTGTCACAATTGAAGAACTAACAGGTTTTGAAAATGGTGGATTTTTGAAAACCAGTCAATTACATTATGGTGGATTTGGTCATATTTGATACCCCCTAATCAGTAGATTTGAACTTTGCACATGTTTATATATGGATTTACATATAATTCATCCATATCCATATCCCCAGGTTACATATCCCTATCCAATCACTGGGGGTTGTTGAATGCCAGCTAACTCCCTCATCCAAACAATCTACCGCTCCCCCCTCCATCCCTCTTTGCCATGGGCTCTAGCAGAAAGTGCAACAAGGACGTGGTATCACCCACATTGTTGGTCAGCAGTAATCCTGCCTCATCTAAAGGACCTCGCAAAAAACATACACATCAAAAGCCAATTAATGTGGATGATGATTCTGATGACAAAGCACTGGCCACAACCAATATTGATGCAACAACTCAAAATCCAAAGGGCCATGAGCTGTGGGATGAACAAGAGCTCAGTAGGTCCCCTTCATGTCATGTTCTTCTTAAATCATTCACATCACTGACAGCACCCTTCAAACTTCCCAGAGAAGGCACAGAAAGTTCATCAAAATCAACTCAGTGCATGCTACAATTCTTATAATACTCCAGAACTTTCTGATCAACTAGACAAGAACGGTTGACTTATGATTGCTTATCCATGTACAATGTGAGTGATTATCTTTTCATGGCATATACTTGTGTTCATCTACTGATTTATGTCACTTTGGATCTTTTCAGCTGTGGCAAAGAAATCAACCGTCCAGTTTATGAGACTTCCCCAATGAATCTATCAAAACATGTTGCAAGTTGCCTCAAGAGAGAAAGTGAAACACAAGAAAATCACAAACTGGCTGCCATGGGGGTATCTGGTACAGGCAATATTGATCCACAGGAGGTAAGCTTTCTGGGTTTTTATCTCGCTTTAAGAAGCCTCAGACCCATGTAGATTAGTGTTTGATTACTCAACAGGTACCCCAGTTGTGTGCCATTTGGTGCACTCAAGCCGCCCGGCCTTTTTTGGCTCTCAGCAAACAGGCACACCAAGTCATCCTGCACCCTGTGGTTGTGAAGAATCTACCTACCCGGAAGGT
>LUKR01000260.1:0-13446 GCA_019395275.1 Puccinia brachypodii | reverse complement strand
TTTAATGGTAGTTAATTTCTGGGGCTCTGTAGCTCAGTTAATTCATACTGGTAGCCTCCACATTGATCCAGAGACTGTAAAGTGAAGATGTCTACCAGCTCAACCCAGCTCCAGCTGAGTTGAGCTGCTAGCTCAAATCAGCCTCACTACACACTATGAATGAAAAACACAGCTCAATCCAGCTCCAGCTGGACTGAGCTACCAACTCAATCCAGCCTCACTACACACTGTGAATGAAAAATACAGCTCATTTATGGTGTGCACGGCTGTGCATGCCAATTCTTTGGCGTGTGCAATTGCGCACACCCAGAATGTTGGCATGTGCCTACGTGCACATCAGCTTTTATGGTGTGCGTGTGCACGGCTGTGCACACCAACTTTCTTGGTGTGCGCAGAAATGCACGCCAGCGCCGTCACAGGCTTTTGGCGTGCGCAATTGTGCATGCCAAATTTCTGGGCGCCTGCCGCCGGAATTTAGGCGTGCGCTACCTGGCATGCCATATTATGACTAAACAGGACTCCATTAAAATAATTGGCAAGCCTCTGCCAAAAAAAAAGAGAATTCAATAACTTTGTCAGAAGGAAATGTCAAACATCAAATACTTCTGAGATCAGACTCCATCCAATAGCAACATGAGTTGTACTTAGAGAAGCAGCAGTGATTGATTTCCCAGAAAACCATTCTTTCCAGAGCTCTGTTGTTTGGTTAATATTATTTGATGATGATAATGATGACAGTGTAATGTTTGAGCATTTGACTAAACCAGATAAATGATTGCCAGGGCAAATCAGCCGCCCAACTGAGATTGAGGATACCTCAATCAAAGACATCATATAAGACAACAATTGGACAGCTACTGGTGGTAAGCCAGATCAAGATTGAATTACGCGCACCAAGGGCAAGCACAGCAGATATGTTGGGACCTTCAGCAGGCTCAGATGATTCATTCAAGAATAATAGAGGGTTATATCAAGCTACTTTGACCACGCTCGCGTGTCCAACTAACAAGATGTTACTAGTCCACGAGGTCCAATCAATGACTGCACTAACAAAGACTGGTCCGTTCATTGCGTTCAGAGTGACAATATGAGGGGCATCTGGTGACCAGCTCAAATGCCTGAAGAATGAATGTGGGGACTTGATGAAAGGCTTGGTGATGTTGGCTTCTAACTTCCAATTGGATGTTCTCCAGATCTTCACCATCTGATCATTGGATTGGGTAGCAAGGAATTCACCAACTGGATCTCAGACCACACCATTGATATGACCTTGATGAAGGTCCAGTCTTTTGAGTATAAGAAATGAGGAGTCCAGACAATCCCAGATGAGCACCAAGTTAGCTAATCCAACCAATGCAAGATATTGGTCATCTTCAGACCAGGCTAGACCCTGATTATTGGCATGATCGCCTTGTCTTGGGTTGGAAGCAATCTGGCGGCGCAAGCCAGGTGTTTTGGCGTGCCCGCTCTGTTTTGCGTTGGAATCAAACCCGCAGTTCACACGCGGGGGTATATAAATTGCAAAGAGGTGTACCCATCATGCTACAGTTGTGCCTCTTTTCTCTCTCTTTTCTCTCTCTTTTTTTTTTTTTTTTTTTTTTTTGGCATTGTGCACAACACAATGACATCTGAATAGAATTGAGATTTACCAACTATATACAGAAAAAAGCAAGGGACCAGATAATTAAAAATGAAAATAGAATTGAGATTTTTCTACCAACTAAATACACAAAAAATCAAGTAATTAAAACAAAAAGTAGTGATGAGAGAGAGAATGACAAGTGGATTAGGAAATTTGAACATTGGCCATCTTCCCCTTCCCCTTGAGCAATGTTTTATAGAGGTTGAGGCCATCTGTAAGCACCTTTATCCAAGTCTTGGCCTCTGCAGACATAAAACGGGAATTGGAGATGCACGCCTGCGTAGGCCATAAAATCTGGTATGTGCAAACGTGCACACCCGTGCATGCCAACAATCCTGGCAAGCACAACCGGACACACCAAGGAATTGGTATGCACAGCTGTGCAAGCCATAAATATTGGTGTGCGCAGGCAATTTGTTCTCCGATTTGATGAAACCTGTAATTGAACTTGCCTGAGTAACAATTTTGTTACATATCTTGCCTTGGTTGATTTTTTATTGAATTAATCAGGCAATATTACACCTAAATTTATGATGCTGCCAATCTGGGCCGAAGCTGTAAAAAATTATTTGGAAAAATGGGTCTAATTGTTTTTATGGAAAATGGGATTTACCATAGAATTCTAGGCACTTTATAGTGCGGGAAACAAATTTCAAATTTTGAAATAACATAAAAAATAAGCAGGAAAAATTGATACAAGAAAATGTGTCCAAATGCAGGAACAGTGTGTGCTGTAAAGGCAGGAAGACTCACATTTTTCTTATCAAAGCCCTTTTTTAATATGTGTTTTTGATCTATGAAAGGGTTTTTCTAGCAATACAAACAAAAAACAATACACCAAAAACACAAGATGGTTGTAGGCATATTTCTTATAATTTTTAAATTTATGCCTGAAAACAATTTATTCCTTCAAAACAGGGCAATGCAATCCAATTCAAAATAATACAATCAATGAGGTGGTTAATTTCAATATCTTCATCATGGTAATTGTTTTCAAGATCATCTTTCATAATCTCATCTTGCTGATCCTCCTGACTTCCAAAATCAAAAACAACAGAAGATCCTACCACTAGTTTTCCCATGTACATCTACATTGTGAAATCAAATTTATCCATTCTTCACCAAGGTTTCTATTGGCTTGGCTTTCATTGAGGTATTTTTGACTCCAGTCTAAAAGTTGGATGCAGTGAGAGTTCCAAGTCATCCAGACCCTGCAGTGACTTTTAGCCAGATTGCAGGACACTGATTCTAGTACTGCTCTGGGAAAGTTGCTCTTGGTGCAGATATTGATTAAGAGCTCTTGACCAAGAGGGTGCTCAATATTGGTTTCCTGATCTAAGTTCAATAAACAAATTAGCAAAAGATCTACTAAGAAAGTACACCACGGGGCCACTTTTTTTATTGGGACAGTTGGCTGGAGGGTTGGGCTCTCCAACCGTTGGGTCAACCATCCAAGCGCCGCCAAACCGGTTGGAAAACCCAACTGTTGGCTGACCGGTTTCTCGGCCGTTGAGCTCACGTCAAACTCTGCAGACCATTGATCAGGCGTCTTGACCCAACTGTTGCACCAACAGTTTCGCGGGTCATACATTTCAAAACCACTTGGCATATTGCCAAAGCAATGGTCCACTCAATTTTATGCCCCTCTGAGGGCCAGCTGGGTACATTCCCCAAGTACTGGTTGCTTCAGAAAAGTCAAGAAAAAATAAAGATTTATTTAATTTATTTTAAAGAGACTTTCATCGGACTCCACATCAATAGGGCTTTTGTGTTACATAATCAGACATTGGGGAGCTCAGAATCCATTGACAAAAAGTTGGGCGAGGGGGTATCTTCCAGCTCGAAATTTTCATCATTTTCTTTGTCTGGTGGAGTTTCTGGGATTGTTCCAAATTTGTTGGGTGAACTTTCTGGGATTGGTGGTGCGGAATGCATCCATTTATCATAGCCATCATTGATTTCTTGAAGAATTTCACCAGGTTGAATGTTTGGGACAAGCAAACCAGCAATCTCTTGATGATAGTCAGGCCCTTGAAAGGAGGCAGAATTCAGAACAAAATTTGTATTGTTTGTATGGCAGACTTCTGCTGTTCCGATTGTTACATCTTGTTGCTCGACCCTTGCATTCTTGGTGTTCTTGATTGGACAATCGCCATCAAAACAATTATGCTGGAGATTAAGAGTCGCCAGGATGATCTATGAAAGAAAGACCCAGTCAAAACAGCGGTGAAAGCCCCCAAAAAAACAGAAATAAGCAAACCTTTGAGTTGACTGAGCATAAATTATTTGTTTTGACAAATTGTCTCATCTTATAGATGGGATGGATCGTTGACTTTGACAGTTTTGTAACATGCACGTAGTAATTCAAAGAGACTTTCCACAGGGAGTTGACAAATCCTACGTATTTTGTGTGTGCAGTTGGCTCTTTAATCTGCAACAAAAGACAAAGTAAGAAAGTTTCGGAGCAACAGCAGGATGAAAACAGAAAGCAACGTATCACACATCGTTTTAATGAAGTTGGGGGGTCCACTCTATTGTCCTTTTGGGAGGCAAATTTGTTGTGGAATGGATAGTGTATAATTGTATCAGCAAGGGAAGGATTGTATCCCATTGACTTCTGTATGCTGTGATTGGTTTGGAAAAGGTTCAACAGTACTGGTGAGGATGTAGAAGTAGTTTCAGTAGTTTCATCATACAAGACACCTCCAGAAAATATAAATTGTAGATTGTAGTGAATGGAAATTGCAGATTTTGATGGCTGTGTCTTGACCTGGAGATTGTTGGTTGGTGTGAACTGATGCATTCCTAGCAACTCTGTTATATGATTCAAATTTTTCAGTTGCAAAAAGAGGTGCAGGCCCAAATTGTAAAATAGATTGAGGAAGGTGAAGAAGCATATAAAACTGGGCTTGTTAACCCACTGCCCACTGGATTTAATTACATGATATCAAAAGGCTCCTATATATTTTTTGATATTTATTTGGAATTCATTCATGTTGGCAATACGGGTTTGGAATGCGTAAGAAGATAGGAGAGACAATGAATGCCAGAGTTTGGTTTGAGCAGGATCCATGAAAGGGAAGAATATAAATGGAGTTGCTTGCAAGAAGATCTTGAACTCTTTACCAACCAAAGATTGAGCATGGGTAGTAAGATATTTGGGTTGTAGAGAGGGGATGTTCAAAGAACCGGTGTTGAAAGACTGGATGCGTCCATTCAGTTCCAATTTTTGTTTTGGTTTCAAACTCTTGATAAAATCTTGCACTAAATATTTCTCAACTCCAAGCAAGAAAACATGTAAAATTTTGATGGGCGTGTCTAAGCAGCCATCAAAACCTAAGATAAATTTCACAAAGCAGAAAGTCAACTAACTGGCAAATTGAAGATATTAAATGTAAAATGAGATGAAAGAACCTTTTAGTTTCAGAAATGAATTGAATAATCTTGTAGAATCTTCCTTTATTAATTCCTTGATTCGCTTTTTAACCTTCTTATCTTTCCTATGTTCAATGAATTCGTGAGACCCCACTCAATAGACATTTTGTTGAACTCCTTGATTGTTGAATAATCGGTTAGGTTGTAGAGATCATAAGTGCGTGTCCCGCTTTTGTCCCAGTGTTGGAGTGTGTTTGGTGCTGAGTTGCCATTAGCATTGACTTCAAGAAACCTTTGTATGTGGAGTTTGGTATTTTTCTTGACCCTTTTTGAAACTGATAGAGTGCAGAATTGACATGGATTGAGAGCTGTTGGTTATTTCGGCATGCATAGGGGAATCTGCAAGGAAAAATAGAACAGTGCTCATAACCAATACTGGCTGGGAAATGGAAACATCAAAGCCCGTGCATCCATTGGTAGCAATATCACTGCCATTTAAATCAAATCAGAACAATAGGATGTGCATAAGAAAATATGAAAGTAGTTTGCTTACTTCATCTCAGTCACAATCTGTTCAGCCACTTCCAAAGTTCCTGCCCAATTTGAAGTTGAAAGGAAGTGACAATTGAACTCCTGGGTTGAAAGATGGGGCTCAAGTCCAGATAGGTAAACAAAAGGAAATATGTTTATTCCAACGTTTTGATAGGTTCCCCAAGGTGTCATCAGCATACAAGCTGATTGGAATATGCCAAATTATCTTTCCACCAGCTTTGATTCTCCAAGGGCTTGGTAACATAATTTTCTTGATTCTCCTGTCTCTGTTGTTAGTCTTGTACAGTCAATCACTGCAGAGAGATGGTAGTTTCTGTCCATTCCTCTCAATTCCCAAGTATGTTTTCTCAAAGTTTTTGACTGCAATGACCTTAAGATTGGGGTCATCAAAAGAGAGATTCTCGGGGATGTAAATCTTTGTTGAAGATGGAGTGTTGTGTTCTTGATGGGGGAAATTAAGACATTTGGCATGTAGTTTGGAGCTTCTGGTGTAAATGAGAATAGGAATTGAGAATCCAGCTGACCAATTTACTTTTGAACAGAAACCATTCATCCCCATCAATAGCCTTGTGATCTGAGCAACTTTCTTCCCCATCAGTTGAGTGATCTAGTGATAAATCCCGGGCAGCATGTTCCATCTTGTATGCAAGCCAGTAGTCCCAATTAATTCCTTCCTCTTTGGCCTCCGATTCATACCCGTTACCTTGATCAACTTGATGTATTGCTTCAAGAGTTTCTTCCAAACCGGGGGATGCTGGAACTTCAATCTCATCTGGTACAACAGAGCCCTCTACGGTGTCCTGCATTGCTACCATTGGGTCGGGTTGTGTTTCTCTTGAGATTTCTGGATGGATCGAGTGTCCTGCACAAAGACTCCGGAAAACTTTGACGATCTTATGAGATTCATGTTTCTTGTGGGATTCTTTGCTGTGTTGGTTCATTTTACCAGAGTTACATGCCATGCATTCAAAGTGGGGTCCATGGGTAGTGGTAAATACTACACAGGGACAGTGTATTCCTTCATGTCAGTATTTCATTATTGAAAAAAGTTTGAAAGCATAAAAATACAAACTTTCTTGCATTTTGAAAAGTTTTGAGGATGCATGATTATCTCAAGAGGATAACTCATAAGCAAACTTAGCCTCTCAAAAATTATGTCATGATCAGGATTTGAACGGGTGACCTCACAGAAAGAAACCTAACTGAAAGTGAAGGAACCGGACCAGCCAGAGGGCAGCTCCATCTAGTATCCTCAAGAACAGTCAACACCAATTTGATTATCTCAAACTCAAATTTCCTGCCAGCTTTCATTAGAGTTTGGAAGTTCTCATTAGTACATCTTGAGTGATTCCGATCTCATTTAGAACTTGGTTGGAACATTTCAAGATGGAAAGTGAGAGGGTTATTTGCCCAAAGAATATAATGAAAGCTGGTAATTGGAAAAGGCAATGAACGAACAACCTACACTTGGCTGTTGTACTTGACATTCAGGAGGCTGGAGTTGAGGGGGAGCAAACTGTCTGGTTGAATCGGGAGTATCACAAGCTCAACCTGTATCCTCACATTCAGGGTGAAAAAAAAGCCGTTGACCAACTCCAGAGGAACTAGCTCAGGCCAAACAAATTGTTGATGGCTTCCATCCATTTGATCATGGGAAGGTCATCCATCATTCTTGATTGTAAAACTCGTGATGTCATTGCTGTTATCAAGTTTCTCCCCATCAATGAGTTAACTGATAAACAGAAAGAAGATATCAATTTTGTGACTACTTACCCACACGAATCAAAAGAATTTGTCAGTCCATTACTGCCAGGATGTGGCTGGGGTGGGAGGATGTAGGCGGTAGGCTGGAGGAAGTGTATGAAGGCCTATGAACTCTTTGGAAGATACATCAAGTTAAGTGCTGCTCACCAATCCCAAAGAGACTATTTTGCGTTAGCAAAAAAAGCTTTCCGGGTCTTGCAGATTTTAAGTTGGATGTTCAAGAACCTCAGCAACATTCCCTTTTGATCAAACCAAGATTTAATGGCTGAAAACAGCATTCCTTTGTTTGCGGCTGGCGAGTTTAACAAACGTCTCTCCAGATTGCACTGTTCTCCACACATAACATTCACCACTAGCGGTTTCGACAATCACCCTCACTGTGACAAGGGTGATGTTACCAAATTTGCACTCACATTATTTGCCCCAACCAATTTGATTGAAGGCTCCCTTGCCAACCCTTCAACTAGTAACATCAAAATTACCGGTGGTTGGTTTGTTTTTCCGGACTACCAATGCTACATCGACTTCAAGCACAACACTGTTGTTCAACTTCTTTGGGCTGCTACACGATGTGAGCATTGTACTCTTCCAGCGACTGAGCTGAAAGGATTAACCCAAATGGGGATGTCCCTCCAAATCACAAGGACAGCTTTAAATATGTGCCAAGCAATTAAGAATGGTCTTATTTACCTTTGGAAAAGTTACCACAGCAAGAAAAATTTATACTTCAATGGTCATCAAGCCTATATGGGGACAAGGAAGGTATCATAACGGTAAGCAACTGATACTCTCCTCCAGTTCCATATGTGATTCAAGATAATGATATTGATTTGTCAATTTTCACTCATGCTTTATCCTCTTGGGTGTTAATTAAATAGCAGGATGTTATTTCTTCAATCAATGTCACCCAAATACCCCTTGTGCATCCAACCTGCTATCATTCTTTCCATTCTACAGTTGCAAACCTCTCCCCCCTGAAAAAGGGTACGGATGAAGTCACCGGGCTGAAATATTTACATGAACCAGCCAATGCCTGAGCCAATTGATCTCACAGTTGACATTTTCCATCATGTGCTCTCTCTCAGCTGGATCTCCACTTGGACTGCTTCCAGGAAATTGTTTTGCTGGTCTCTTTCTTCCATGTTCTTGCGCGCAGCAGAACGCTAGAATGATTGTGAATTTCTTCTATAAGGAAATCATTGGTATCATCACTCTTTGGCTGTTTCAATTTTGGTAGGGAAATGACCACATTAGGGGGTATCAAATATGGCCAAATCCACCATTATGTAATTGACTGGTTTTCAAAAATCCACCATTTTCAAAACCTGTTAGTTCTCCACCTGTGACACTTTGGGACTCATTGATGAAGAATTTTCTTTTTAGATAATTGACTGGTTTCTAATGGTGGATTTGTCATATTTGATACCCCCTATTTTGTATAATGTTCACGATATTGGACAGTTTTTTTTTTTATAATTTTCTTGCTTTTTTCTTGCTGTTTTTATTGGCCGATTGCGGTGCAATGCATATTAGTTATAAGCCGGCTCCTTGAAAGAAAACAGACCTGAGTTACAAAAGTACAACAGATTTCTTGCCACAGCCAACAAGCATGGCAAGGAACTGGTTAACAGGCGGAGTATCATGCAAAAAGTAACAAATCAAGTTCAGAACACAGCTGAACATGCACAAGAAGTACTAAATAAGGGAGTCGAGTTGAATCCCTCTGAGTTAATGATATTTCTAAATTGAGGTCAAGATAATGATTGGCAGGCAACAAATAGCAAATGCCCCAAGGGACTATCACATGAACAGTATCACTTATGGAAGTTCTGAATGAAACTGAAGATGGACAAGAGCTGGTAATACTAAGTAGAGGAATTAGTAGAGCTGAAGCGCTCCAAGCCAAGTTAGAAAAACTATTGTAGAAATTGGAATACAATGTTTGCAAAGAGAATTCCGCGTATGGCAGATTAGAAATGAAGGTTGTGGAAATGTATTGGAGTTGGCAAAGTAAATGAGTGCATGCGGCATGGTGTTGCAATCTGTCCTCTAAATTTAATCACAAGAGACCCTTGAGACTCAGTCCGAGTGAATGGCTCACCCGACTTGATTGACAAAACTGCAATTAATCAAATCATCTGCTTTGTTTGTTTTGTAAGTTCAACCCTAATCCAAAACATTCCTTGTTTCCTGCCTGAACATACCTTGATTTCCAGTAAACATGGCCAGGACAAAGAAAACATCCAGTGCAGTACGATTGGCTGGATCCCAAAGTGATTGTAGATCTCAACATTATCAGAAGCAACCTGAAGCCAAAAAATCTCAGTCACATAAAAGCCCCATCAAAAGAGCTCAACTCAATGAAACCCAAGCACCCAGCCAAGCCATCCAATCAACTTCTCAACAAGCAAATAAACCTGGGTCAAGTCAACTCCCGCAATCAAAAGATTGACAAAAATACATTCCCCACAAGAGGGTGATTCCACCATCCACCTCTCAGCATGCCAACCGTTCAAAATCAAAAGCATCAGCCAAAGTTGCCAAGAAGACTCTCCCAAAGTTGTGTAAGCCCCTCTTTGAGTAATCAATTGTCTTGATTCAGGAATTATTCTGATCAATTGTTTTCCTAAAGGCCCGCCTCCTGAAAGCAATGATTACATTGAGACATTGAGTAAAACTAACAAGTTATCTAGTCAAGAATCCAGTTCAAATGAGGAGGATCAAGAGGAAGAAGACAAACATGAAGAAACAAATTATTTCAAGCACCATGAACTTCCCCACATAAATAAGCTTGGTGAAGTTGAACTATTCAAAAAAGAACATGTATCAAGGAAAGATCATCAATCTGACAATGATTGGTTACCCAATTTCAGTCCCAACCTTGGATCCAAACCGGGATGTACAGATGAAATTCAACACAATAAGCTTGGCAGCATTTTTGATTTGAATGATGCTGAAAAAAACCTTGCCAAAGAGATACTCAGTGTGAGCTCAAATGAAATCTGGTGCTAAAACTGAATTTTTACCAAATTTTGTCTCTTGTTTTTTAATCAGTTGAATCCAAAAAGCCAAAAGGCTGCCCTTATATATCACATGATCAAGATCAAGTCAAGGATTGAAAAGGTTGAATTTGGTACGGACACCCTACTCAAACCAGCCAGAACGATCCCTTCAGATTTAATTTCACCTGCTCTAATCAAGGGTTATTGCTTTGATGAATTGGCAAAAGTCTGTACTTTCTTGACTTCCCACCTCCTCCTCCAAATTTGACCAATTCTGATATATATCAAACCTGATTTCACAGCTTACGATCAAGGGATTTGCCCGCAAAGCATTGCTAGAAGGCAATATTCATTCCTATAGCTATCGATCTAACAGCCGGGGGGATGTCATTGAGAATTCTCTCCTTGCTTTGACTAGTGTCAGTGTCTTAAAAAGTTCCTATGCTCAATCTTTCTTACTACTAACCAACCGGCTTGCCCTCAACAGAAGTCACTTGTAGATAGCAGTCCAGCATTTAAAAGGGATCACCTTTCTCCCGGATTTGCTGGTAATAACTCTATCTCAATGTGAAAGGTTTTTGGCCTGGTTTCCAAAATGTTGAAAACTGATTGCAACACCTTGCGTGGATGTGTGAGTTCCAAAGAAGCTACATTTATTATTACTTTATTTAAACAAGCAATCACACAGTACATTTTTATCATCAAAACGTCCAATTGGTAGAAGTATTTGCTCCCAGAGCCCCATCATCAGTAACCAGTTACTTCATTGAAGCCCCACGTAGTACAGTACATACACACCTTGTACACACTACTATCACTCACATAACCTTTCCAAAACCACTTTTTGAGTCTTATACCAAGAACAACATCATCATCATTCCTGAAGATCTTTTTCTATAATCATTTTATGTTGTAGAATATTGTACGCTGTTGTTATAGTTTTGTATTGTACCAATAGTTAAATATGTATATGTACTTGCAAGTACTTTCAAACAAACACTGCTTGTCAGGATGCCCTGAATAACCAACCCTGAGGGCATAAAGTTCAGGCTAATTGAGCCTAGAAAAAAAAGTATGGTCCACCGGGTCTTGTGAGTAAACCAAGGGAAAAACCCTGGGCCAGTGCTGGGCCAAAATTTCCAACGTTTCCACTGCAGGCAGCCAAACTGTCAGTCCAACGGGTTTCAAACCCTCCACCAGGTGTTCAGGTGCGCCTGTGGTGTAACAACCTCAGTTCAGCATGCTGATCTCTGTGCAACAGTTTTGAGATTATATCCAAACATTTAGATTTTTCAACAGCCTACTTGATCACCTGCCTAGCCTCTTGGGAAATCCTATGCAGCTCGTCATTGCAGTGTGTAGACATAAGGATGGCATCAATTCCTTCTTTTATGGTTGAATCAATGGCCCAGGGTTCATTTGGGTGTGATAGGGACCCCGCATTCCAGAAGGGATCATCCAACCCCATTGATCTGACATCTACAAAAATTGGTGTGGCCACCGAGATGTTGGTGCTATGGTTTTCATTGTAATTCAAGGCTTTTTGGTTGTACAAGGTCCAAGCTCATCAGTTTTTTGAACCTTGCTTGCATTTGTGTTCCTGATCAATTATTGGTGGAATTTAGTTGATTGGTGAATTTCAAATGTGAAACAGAGGAAAAAATTACCTGATCCCCTTTGATCCCATCTCTTCTGAACTTCACAAACTCCAACTTTGGCCTTGTAAAGCCTTGCTTATTTTCAGTCTGATCAATGCTTTACTCTGAGCATCTAAGTGTCAAATACTCAATTGTTTTTGGGTTAGTGATGATATGTGGTGTGAATTTCTCAGAGTCTGACTCACCTGAGGTGCCAGGGAGATTCTGAAAGGCTTCTGAACTGAGTTCATCTACCAATATTTCTATCTGTTCTTCTAATGATGTAACAGTGTTGGGAAGCAGTTCCAGTCTCTCCTGTTCTTCCAGGGTTCTTGTTTGTCTACACTTGGCCCGGAGTAACTCAATCTCATCCCTGGATTAAATTCAGACAAGTAAAATCATTATCTTCCTTTCATTACGAGTTCAACTTGAAATAGAATTCTTACTGCGCACCTTGTAATTCATCTTCCAAATTAACCAGATCTCCTACAAGTTTAATCATTTTGCATTCAGATTCAGTCTCCATGACTTCCAGTTGACACTGCCTCTTACGGAGCCACTGTTCTGTCAAGTATTCAATTGTGTCATTGTGTTTCTCCTGAATTTCAGTCAACTTATTCCTGGATTCAACTAAACATTTTTCAACATGTAGACCTCTTTCCAAAAGCCACTTGACCAGGAGAATTTAATATTCAAATCAGAATGGTCATTTTCTATATTTTTGAAATGGGTTGGATCAGATTCAAATCAGAAACTTACCAGAACAAGTCTTTCCTACTTCATTGTGATGGGAAGACCTCATGTCTAATGCAGTGAGTCAATGCTTCTTGCTTGAATATCTTAAAGGACTAATTAAAGGGGACAAATATGCCCATATTCTTCCCACTCCCTCCCCATCCATTGTTTAGCCAAGGGGTGTACCTTGGTTGACATGTCCATTGATGTACATAGGCGTGAAAAACACGTGTGCCAAAAATCAACAAGTTAGAGTTGTGCTCTTCACTAAATAAATCTCTCTATAATTTGGCACATTAGTTTTCAAATTGTATGATCAATCAGCAAAGAGGGATTTATACCTTTAAGATTCCTTTTTCAATACTACATCCTATGTCATACAAGAATCTGAGTTTTTTCTCAGTTGGTCCGTCTTCGGTTGTTTTTATGAGATTTTGTATCATTGTCATTGGGTAATAGGCGCTAAATTTTGCCAGTGGATGATTAGCCATTTCAATGTATGGGTTTTATGTGTAATACAATCAACTCTTTACTTCTCTCCACTTTGTACTATGTTGATCAGTCTCAATGTTTGGTCATGCCTGTATGCCATCTCAACACTACAAAAAGTGTTGGATCACATTGTGGAAATGTGCGGTAATATTGCATGTCACATGCGATGTCACCTCACATTTTCAAAATGTGATTGAATTGCTAGGGCTAAAAATTCAATCACATTTTGAAAATGCAAGGTGACATT
>LUKR01000259.1:5090-19164 GCA_019395275.1 Puccinia brachypodii | reverse complement strand
TTTTTTTTTTTTTTCTTCTTCTCTGTAGTGTAGGAGTGATGAGAGGATGATTGTATGGAATATTAAGATGATTGACCTCCGTAATTTGAATCAAACTCCTCAGCGACATCCGAGTCATCCGAACCGCCGTGAAAACTTTCATCATCTATACAAAAAACACACACACACACAAAAACAAAAAACAAAAACAACTTAATTTGTGATAAACAATAATTAAGGTCAAGGAAGTGTAGGAGGAGCTTACCGGATTCGTCGTCATCGTCTTCAGCATTAGCGGCAGCCGTAGGTTTCACAGTAGACGATTTCCTTTTATCTCTTCCTCCCCCACCACTCTTCCCACCTTTTCCACCATCAGCATCCGCATCGTCGTCGTCGTCGTCGTCGTCATCGTCCTCATCGGATAGGGCAGCAACAGCCGCGCCCAAAAGATCCTCATTCATTTCATTTTCGATTTTTTTACCTTTAGATTCGAAGTACGATTCGATCACTGGATGTTCTTCTCTACTCAAACTAGAGAACATTAAATCGATCTCGTCTTTTTTAGTGATCACTAAATCAAACGTTCGTCCCGATTGTAAGGCCCCACCCACTCGCGCGAATTTTACCGAATGTAGGTCGGCTAGGTTTATTAGGATCGGTTGCTTGGATATGAAAAGCACATATTTGTCTAGGAAATATAGTAATCCTTCGTTCGCTTTCATGTTGCATTTTATCGCTGTTTGTCCGTTTGAACTTTTTCCAAGTCGAAGAACAAAAAAAAAAAGAACTTCAGTGAGGGAAAAAGATTAACGTACAGAGAGAGAGAGAGAGAGAGAGAGATGTGACCGACCTAGAAAAGTTTTGAGGGAATATGATCTTTTTCTTAGCGAGTCCTTTAAAGATAATCGAAACTACTTCATGAGCTTGACCTTCGATCTTATTATGAGTCTGTTGGAAAGTACTATTCAAAGTATCTCTACAAAAATTAACCAAAAAGTTAGAGTGGAGAATGAGAGCAAGGTGTTAAGGATTCATTGTGGGAGTTACTCGTCTAGGTTCATCTCCGCATCTATCTCTTCGTCCTTCGCAAATTGCATCACTAAGAATGGGTACCGAGTTTGTCCTTGTCGGATCGGAGGATCAAGTTGAACCTGATGAAACGATGATCATGATCAACAAACGAAAAGGGATTCGATTTGTGTTGTGGATTACTGACGATAAAGTTAAAGTGGATATCATCAGGTTTAGGGAGTAAGAAGAGTCTTTGAATACTGGAGTAAAGAACTTTATAGTCGTAAGTTTTGCCTCTTAAGCGAAGGAAGTCGGTATGCATATCTATATCGTAACGGCCACGAGGAGTGGTACAGAGCACGTCTGGGAAAGTGACGATACCCTCACCCTGGACTCTCCCGATCTCAGCTTTCTCCATGATCAGATCGTGCAAGACTTGAGCGGCGGAGAGTTCGCCATCACCAGCATCATCAGCTTCGCTATTGCCCTCATTCGTAGTATTCGACGCGTTCCCTGGTACGTATAATCGCATCTCTACTAGTTGATCCGTCGTCGTCTTCTTGGCATTAGCCCGTGAAATTCCAGATAAGCCGTCTAGTTTAGGTTGGTTCGTCTGGTCTAGAAATTCTACCGCTACTTCCGTCTTGCTGATCGATGAGTTATGGACTAATCCTAATGGGACTTCAAACGCTAGCTTTCCGGCTACCATGAACGCAAGATCGGATGCTATAAACAAACAAATTGAGCTCAGTCTAAACCATATCATCTCCTGAGTTATGGATTCCTTCTCGAAGTCAGTTGAGATATGTTTTCTTTTACCCTGTACATCCACCTTTCCCCAATTCCAACCTCGTAGACTCAGATCTTTAGTTTCGAGAGTAACATGAAAATGTTGCTTAAACAAATTACTCAATTTTTCTTGGTCCTACGTAAACAGGAGACGGTCGATCCGATCAGATAAAAGAAAAATATAGATGTTGTTGATGTTTATCTTTTTCTTTTTTTCCTTATTAGTTTTCAAGGGTCCTTACTTCTGGACGGAATCCATCAAAACTTTCACGTCTTCGATCACCCATCTTGATATCATTCCTATCTTTATTAAGCCCGATTCGAAGTTGATAACCCCTTGCAACTCTGTCGTAAATGAATCCATCAGTTTTATTCGCCCGCCTTGTTAATAGTGAGGAGAAGACCCACTTGATCCATTGTACCCATTTGATATCGTCTTTAGAAACGGTGACGATATTAGGAGAGTCTGACGGTTTCCAGCCCAGTCCACTAGCGGCTATCCTTAGCTCTACACAAACAGACATTAAAAACTCTCAGTTCGTATCCCAGTTTTTGTGAGACAGTCAACGTACTGCCGATTGTCGGCTGTAGTCCTCGGTAGATGTGGTCGAAGTCAGCGATCGAGGCAGACATGCTTTCGTCTTGTTTCTCGTGGTTGGGTGTTGGTTCTTGCGAAGTGGTGGGGCTGGCTTGGCTGGGCGGAGAGACGACGCGACGCGCTTGGGTGGCCGATTTCAAAAAAAAAAAAAAAGAAAAAAGAAAGAAAAAGAAAAGCAGCAACGAACCAGAAACAATGCTGGAAGACGGAAAGAGCCGGCGACCACCACCACGCTTCCTGGGAGACGACGAGCTCGAGCAGGCGGGGGTCCCAGAATCAGTCGATCGATTCTTCGATGATTTGGACGATGGGGGCGACAATGGGGATGAGCCAGGCCTACCAGAGATGGTGAGTACTTTCTTCAAACGGGGATAGAGAATCAGAATGGAACTAATGATGATAATACATGGTTGGGGTAGTTGGATCATGAAGCGATTGAAGCCGCATTAGCAGCCAAAAAAACCGAACCATCAAATCATCAGGATCCATTCGCGCTCATCCTAGGGGACGACGCACTCGACAAAAGGAAGAAAACTTCGACCCGAAGACCGCTCGTTAAGATCGATGAAGACAGGTTGATGGACCCCAAACTCGGGATCCCTAATCTAATCCAACTCTCTAAACACTTTAAACCTTCGGGGAAAGGTAAAGAGGTTAATATCATAATCTCTGCTACTTTCCATCTCCACAAAACACTCACTTTTTTCGCCTTTTCTCATCATCTTTCCCAGAAAGAGGATCTTAAGAGACTCATCAAGTTGTATCGCCTCTGGTCTCATTCAATGTTTCCCAAAGGCACATTCAACGACACCCTAATAACAGTGGAGAAATTATGTCACAAACGAAAGATGAAAGTAAGATATGATTTTCCCTCTTGTATCGATCGACCAGTCCTGGATATACATTTTTTTTTTTCAGAGCAGATTCAGACATTTGCCTGTGTTTTATTTTACAGGAGGCTCTACGCACATGGCGAGAAGAATCTAGTGGGTCCAATTCATCAAAGAAAACCAAGAAGGCCAAGCTGGATAATGAGTCCGCGAATATTGACAAGGAGAGGACTGAGGAGGGAGAAGGAGAGGCAGCGAGTAGGGCGACAGCTGCCGCCACCGAAGCAGCTACCGACATAATCGATCATTTGCTCCAGTCAAACGATCAGGAAAGCTCACAACAACAACAGAGGCCACTCTTTAGGCCGGCAGAAGGAGAGGAAAGCGATATCGAGTTCCCGATTAACGACGACGAGGATGATCAGGACCAGTTATTTGCGTTGATGGATACCCTCGATAATCAACCATCTGTTCCTGCCAACCCCTCATCGAAGGCTGTTGTTAATAAGAAGACCGAATGGATGGAGGAGGACCAATTCGAGGAAGAAGAAGCGTTACTCAGAGAGGCTGAGTTATCCGTACATCTGCCTACTACCAAAGTGGTTGTTCCTAGTCCTACAACCCAATCTACTACTCATCCGGCTCCTTCGGGCTCTCTTTCCTTAGCCACTGTTGTTACGGCTGTACCGCCGCCTCCTTCTGCTGATGAGGCACACGATTGGGATAATCTATATCAATAAAGACCACTGTCTTATTATTAGTGTTGGCCATGATCTCCTTTCCTTTGTTCTTGTTTTTGTATTTGTGAGTTCATGGGTATGAAATCGATCGTCATTCACCAGATGATAAGCGAAAGAATTGTTATATTTTTTTTGTACTGGTCTTAGCCATTGAGGATCTTGAATTCGGTGTAGGATGATATTGTTCCACTGGGGAGAACAGCCCAGCCCATCGGATTGAAGAAGTTCGGACTGGAGAATTAAAAGAAAAAAAGAAAAAAAGAAAAAAAAAGAAAACGGAAACCAACCACCACGATGGCTTCTTCTCCAATCGATGGGATCTGGGAAACACTCGACCAACTGGAAACGAAACTCATCCAGACAGTCCAGCAGGATATCCTGCCCCAGATCATCGAAAGCTCGAACCAGCTCATCAGCGCACTACCAACGAATATCGCCAACCCATTCACCACTGGGACAAGACCAACCAGTGACTTACCAGTCATCACAAGCCAAATTATCCCAAAGCCCACTCCTGGTAGCACCAGACTTCTCAGGCCACGGAACTTGGCTATCCTTGCTAGTCTCATCATCTCTTCCAGATTCGCGGTCGGCTGGATAGTCGATTCGACTTACTACGAGAGCTTCATTCGTTCACATCCGATACTACTCAGCTACCTACCCCAACCCTCATCATCATCGAAGAGGAGGAGAAGGAAGAAGAAATATGGTCATGATGAACCACCCTCCGAAATGGTCGTCGTCCTGGGCGCCGATCCAGGTACATTAGGACACCAAATTGCTCTCCATCTCACTCAACTAGGATTCGTCGTCATTGTCAGTGTCAGCAGTGTCCAGATGGTCAACGAGATCGAGGGAGAAGGATCAGGCTGGCTCAAAGCACTCGTCCTCGACCCTCTGGCTCCCCAAACGAAAACCTTCACGCGCTCTTTATCCGCCTCTCTCGACCTCCATTTCCCACTCACCTCCAACAATGATGGTTCTTCTACTTCTAGTACTAGTACACATCATCCGGCACTTATTGGACTCATTAATTGCTTGCCTGTGTCTCTACCTGACGAGATTCGACCCGTCGAAGCTCTCAATATCAACGATCATCTCCTCGCTAGAATCCGCGCTGTCGCCGGTACCGGTCTCGAAATCGTCAAGTTCGTGCTCCCTATGATCCGGAACTCGATCGAAAAATTCGGGGCTGATGATGGGCTGATTCTCACTCTATGTAAGTTTTATCTTCTTTTTTTGTTCTTTTTTTTTTTTTTTTTTAAAAAACAACTAAATATTATTATTATCGGTAATTCTCTCTAGTCCCAACGAAAAATACTAGTTTGGCCTTACCGTTTCTAGGAAGCTCGTTCGTGGCTAACCAAACTTTGGAGAGCTTAATGGTCACTTTAAGACGTGAGATCAAGATCTCAGATTCGGATAGTCGTCGATCGATCCGGATCGTCAATGAACGAATCGGGACATTCCGTCCCTCCGCCCACTTCAATACTAGTAATACTAGTATTGAACAAGGTTATGGTTTAGTTGAGGCAGAAAAGAAGGGGCCCAGTCTGCCGATCCATCTTCATCCTATTTACGCCCGTTCTATGTCCAGAAGAATCGGTCTCTTGGGGCTCTCTTCTTCTTCTTCTTCCAGTGCTCATGGAGACCACGCCTTTAATCCCACCATCAACCCCAAAACAGGTTCCCCAATCTCTCACCTCCTCAAAAGGATCGAAGAAATTATGTACTCCTCTAGGCGTGTTAAGATTGGGTCTAATGGGACAGTCGGGGGAGAGAAATGGAGGTATTTTTTGGTCGATCGGGTGTGTTGGTCTCAGATCTGGGTCGATCGTTGGTTGGTCTTGATCGAGAGACTTAACGGCTGGATTCGCGCCAAAGTGATCTCTGAAATCGACCTTGAATCTCATGAGAATCTAGAGAAATTCGTCAAGAAACGGATGTTCTCGGCGAATGAACTTCCTCTTCCTTCCTCGTCATCTTCACGAGTAGAGGAACTAGAGAAAGAGGTCGAAGTAGGAGTGGATACCGGTACGGCAGAACACCTTCCTCACCCTCCATCACTTACACAACTCCCGATCTCTCTATCGACAGACCAGGTAGTTGATCAAGAAATCTCAATCGACACCGAGACTGGTAGCGTGGTCGATAAAGGGCCCCAAACTGACGATCCTTCTGGTGGTGATGAGAATGGACTTAAGGAGAGCTTCGTTGGTAGCGAAATCGATTGGAATATGAAATCTTGATCTGCCTCTACTTCTTTTTATTTCTACCGTTCTCGAAACCTGCTTTTTTCTTTCTTTTGCCGACCGAGGAGCTTGTTTATTTATGGCACTGATGTATTGACCCAATGAATACTAATATACGAACTTATCTCATGAAATATAATATATGGGTGGATAGGTGTCCATCTCTCTAGGTGGTATCTATCTTCTTGTCCTGTATCTCTCTCTCTATCACTACTCATCGTCGTTCATTTCTGTTGCTCTTGTGTTCTCACTCAATAAATTATTCAATTTATTCTTCTTCTTCTTCTTCTTCTGGTAAGTTTTTCTCATGCTTTTTCTTTCTTTCTTTCTTTCTGCCTTTTACAAATAATACTGCTTCTCAGAGCATCCACCCTCGTGTCTGTAAACCCGCTGGGTAAGCTGAATGTACATAGTCTGTATGCATATTTACACCCTCGTGCCTTCTTTAGGGCTCTTTAACAAACTAGTCAGTAAGATTGTCGGTCCAGCTTGCTAGATTTACCAACGACTACAGAGGCTCTTTAAAGGTCATTTTAACGAGCCTACCAACTGTTGGTACAGAGCGCAAGTCACCCTCAAAGCACAACAGAAGTAAAAAAAATCTAAATTGAATTTCGCTAGAACTAAGAGCTGACACACTGATAGAAAGAAGATTAGAAATCGGAAACAATATAATAGAGAAGAGAAGCAAAATAACCAACAGTTTGAGTAGAGCTTGAGATGAGAAAGACAGGACAAGGAGTTGAATAAGAATGATGAACAGATAGAGATAGACTGGAGAGAATTGATCAGTATTGATTGAATGATGATTGTAAGGAGGTTGAATCTCACCAGGCAGGAAACAGTATTGAGTAAGTTGTGAATAGAGATGAGACTGAGAAAGAAGAAAGGAAAGAGAAAGAAAGAAGAAGAAGACAAGAGTAGAGTTGATTGATTGAGGATTGATGATGAGTTCAAGTGTTGAGGTGTTGAGGTGTTGATGTTGGAGGGATTTGAGTCAAAGATGAAAGGATGATCATGAAAAGAGAAAAAGGAGAGAGAGAGACGGAATTGGAAATGATGAAGAGGGATTTGTGATATGGACAACACAGTCTGTGACAGGACTGTGATTTCTACAAGAAGCTCCACTGATGGCCACCCCATCCACCCCAGTAGAAGAAACCAATGATGCCTCTCAGCCTCAAACAAAGCAAAAAAGCGGACCAAACTGGCTTCCACGTGAGGAAGAACAGCTGGCCATCTCTTGGATCAACATCAGTGAACAGCCGGAATTGGCCACAAACCAGTCGGGCAAGACCTTCTATCAAAAGATTGAAAAAGACTTCAACACCCACTCCAAGGCCAACTATCACAATCATGCTCAAATAAAGACCAGGTAAGCATTTTTATTCAACAAAGGTTTAACCTCGTCACTAATTCCACCCTATCTATGAACACAGCTACCCTTAAATTCTTGGCCATATATAATGTGATTGAACGTAACCCACCCAGCGGATCTAGTCCTGATGATTGGCTTGAAGCAGCCAAGATGAACTACCTGGACCAGACCAAAGGGACAGCTTTCAGCAACCTACCAGCGTGGCAAAAGCCCCAATATGCACCCAAATGGCAAGCGGACCCCTGAGTTGATCAGCCAGCTACCCCCTTGCCAACCACTTTGTCCGACTCAATTGATCCGGAAGCTGCTGGTGATGAGAACCCCAGGATGTCTAGCCCAACGGTCCGTTTGGCTTTGTTGATTTCTTGTCCAATTGGTGGGAAGGCTGCCAAAAAACGCCAAATTGAGGACTATCAACACAAGGAACTGCTCTCACAAACAAGTGATCTTGCTGTAATCTTGCAAGAGCGATTGACAACCTTTCACAAGGGGAACAAAATCCTCATTGATAAGAATAACATTATGAAAGAGAAAATCCAGATTGAGCGCAAAAAACTACAACTGGAACAAGAGAAGATGGCTATTGAAAAGGAATATTGTCAAAGCAAAACCGACATGAACAACTTCAAGATCCTCCGCAATGCCAAGGACCTTGGTGATGAGGAAGCAAAGGATGTGATTAAGATCATCAAGGATCAAATCAAGAACAAGTAGCATGCAAGAGCAGGCTTATAGTCTCCCATTTTCCCACTTCATGACGCCTTGACTCTGTTTTACTCTTGCTTGCTTCTAGTTCATGTTTTCCTCTCCATCACATCTTGTTGGTTTTTGTATTATGATTGATGAGATTTGATTATGAAAAAAGCAACACAGATAGCATTTGTTTTGATGAATTGAAACCAGAAGAACTAGACATGAGACCAAGAGAAAACAATAAAATAATGAAAATTTCATATCCATAGTTCCTTATACCCTTTCTTCCCCTCAGAGGAGCCAGTTATATATCTTGATGTACTTGCGCAACTGTGCATGGGTCTCAGGGTTGTGCAGGTCAAAGTTGTTTTGAAGGTAGTTAGCCCAGGTATGCGCCAAGGTTGGGTCACAATGATTTGGGATGATATCGGCCAAAGGGAGAGTCAGAAAAGGATTGGCTGGTGATTGGTCTTCAACTATCATGTTGTGTAGAATGATGCAACACATCATCATTTCCATCACATCAGTCTTCTCCCATAGCCAACAACCACGGGTTAAGCAATGCCAATGTGCTTATAGGATCCCAAACATTTGCTCAATGTCTTTCCGAGCCAATTCCTGAAGTTTAGCAAAGTGTCTAGAGGCCCCATCCTGTGGGTGCTTGATTGAAGCGACTAAAGTTGCCCAAGGTGGGTAGATTGAGTTGCATAGATAGTAACCCTTGTTGTATTGGTGTCCATTGATGTTAAAATTGATTGAGTCCAAAGCCCCAGCAAGTAAAGAGTCAAACAGGTGACTCCAATGAAGGATGTTGATGTCATTAAGGGCGCCTGGGGTACCAAAAAAAGCATGCCAGATTTGGAGGTTCTTGCTTGCAACAGCTTCTAAGACCATGATAGGTTTTTTCTCCTTCCCTTTGTACTGGCCTGCAAAACCCAATGGGAAATTCTTCCAATCCCAATGTATGCCATCAATTCTCCCAATACACCCTGGAAAGCCTCAATCTTTGTTCTTGCTGAGGATTGCTAGGAGTTCTTCATGGTTTGGAGGTCAGAGGTGTTCAGGGCCGTAGATTGCAATGACGTGTTTGGATTGCGGTTGTTTTGCCAATTCAAACATATTCATCCACAGAGTCAGTGCTAGACCCATAGGCCAATTGTTGGAGTGCTGCTGTCACCTTTTGATGGGTTGACAGGCCTATTGTGCCACAACAGTCCTAGTGAATAGTGATGGGGTTATTGGAGATGAGTGACAATCTATGGATATATCAAAAGGGCCATGATATTTACTCACAGCTTTGAGAACCCAGAATCAATTGTGTTGCTGAAGATCACCACATAACCAATTGAATAAGTTCTTGCTCATCCAAAAGCAAATCTCAAAGATTTGATTGTGCTATACTGGGTGGTCAACAAAGTAATTCACCATCAAATGTTTGTTGCCTGCAATGTGATTTTGATGGATGATTTCTTGTGGGCCGGATTGAATCATCCTGGGGATTGGCTGTGCTACTGCTACAAGGAGGTGGTGAATCAAATGCTCTTCTTTGAGATCCTAGATGACATGTTCAAAGTGGAGGGTGTTGGGATCCATTGTGAGGTGTTGAGTTGCCGAGTTGTGTCAGATGGACATGAGGGTAGGATAGGACTTGGTATCTAAATCTGAGTTCCCTACCAAGCCAATGCCGAGCAACAAGGGGGGGGGGGGTTCTGATTAGGTAAGCAGTGAGCCGCATGGGACTTGCTGGCTACCTAAAGATTTACCGCAACAATGGTGGATGCTCTGATCTTTCTTTCTTTTTTTAGGTGTTTTTATTCCATTTAGTTTTTATCTCTCTCTCAATCACAAAACAAAAATACAAAACAAAAATTATGATTAATTCATGTAGTGTATCTTTGTTTGGTTGGTTGTTTGTTTGAAAAAAAAAAAAAAAAAAAATGAAATGAAATGAGGAGACTTACACGCTCCTTGTGCTTGTAAGGCTTTTACGTTAAGATTGAGATTTATCCAGTTTCTGCTTAACCCAAGTTCGTAAACCGGTCAAAATGACCCGACCAATGTGAATGCTCATGTGTGTCCAAATTTAAACGACACAGGCCAACAAAAGATCACCCGTCCCCGGACAGGATTGAACTGTCAACCTCTCGATGTCGTGCGGACGTAACAGTCGAACGCGCTAACCAATTGCGCCACGGAGACCAGGATGACGTCAGGGCCCGAATCACCGATTTATAAATTAACAAAACAACAATTATACATACAATCAAATCAGCAGGTCATTTTTGCAAAGATTGATGATGGTCTGCAGACGAGTGATCAAGATATCGTCGATTTTATGTTCTTCGTTCTGGTGTAGTATACGTGGATGGATTGGTCTGATTGAGCTGGTGGGGTTCGGATCGGTAGATGTTGATGAATCGCGCATGCTTGGTTATAGAGAGATCTATGCTATACGCAAGAGTTCTTAGACTCTGGGGGGCGAGGGGAAGGCTGTCTGCGATCCGCTCTGGGGTGTCTGGACCTGCGATTGGCAACTTTGGATGTAAATAAATACTTATGGACTTGCCATCGCGATCAACTGGTCAGCGGGAAAGCGAATCGGTGGAGTCGAAGCCACTAGTTCAAGTTCCACAAGAATCCACTGGGTTTGAGATTCCGGATCCATCTCACTCAGTCGCAACAGTCGGAGTTGTTGAAGTTTTTCTTTCTTCAGCTGGGTGAAAATCGATGAACAAGTCTCCTTGGCTGCCTGCTGCGACAGTCATGATGCCCTCCATTCGGAAATGGAAGCACCCCTTCCTCTTTGTTTCAAGTGAATTTCTTGTTGCAGCGTTCTAATCTTTTGTTACCAACACCCAAGAGCTCAAGTGACAGCCTCTCACCCCAAAGGCTTGATATCCACCAAACTACTCAGGCTCAACCTGCAGCTAGAGCCACCTGCAGCCTCGGTACCCCTTCTTTTCCTCCCTCCGTCTCGTTTCCTGCCCTCCTCAACTAGTTGGCGTTGACCCCTTCCTCCCTCCGATTACATCCTGGCTTAGGCCGACTCTCTATCCAAACACCTGCAGAAGCTCGCCAAACCAACAGCCATGCAACTTAAAGCAAAGCTCCAACCCAATCCCAAGCTCCTGCCCAAACCCAAGCCACCTCCGACCTCTGCTCCTCTGCTTTCGCCCAAGATTTGGATGGCAGACGACTTCGATCCCGATTCGGTTTCGATACCTCGATTAAGAACTATACTCGATCGTTGTCAGGTCACCGGTTCATATGGTCGCAAATCTCATCAAGTCGCTGTCTTCAATACTAAACTCTTACCCCGAATTAAAGTGCGTCACCATCCAACAAAACAAAAAAACAAAGAGACCATCAAATTCACATGACTTATACAGGAGCCCGAGAAAGAAAACTGATTGGATTGTATTCGATTGTTATGTTTTTTTTTCCCCCCTTGAATAGACACTTATTGCAAAGCATGGAGGAGATATTTCTTCAATTGATGACTCGATCTTATTGAAGGGAATACTGATGATACCGACGATCGCAGATCGAAAACGAAGAGCTTCTTCTTCATTAGACTCTGACGAACCTTCCTCATCAACAGGACATTGCGGTAACACTCTACCGGTCGAATGTAGACCTAAAGTCACTAATAAAAGAGTTAAATCGTCACACTGACGAAACTGTATCATTATAAGATTTCTTCTTCATCATGATCAACCTTGCAGGCTTTTTTTTTTTCTTTCCTAGAGAGCTTCTCGACTTGTATCATTTGTACCACAACAGCCCCAAAAGCCACTTTTCTTGTTTTTCGGAAAGTGGAAGTAAAATACCAATTTTATATCCTTAGACATAATTGGCTTGTCCTACTGTTTTGTTTACCGAATCTATAGAACATATTATTAGTATTATTGTTATTATTATTTCGGTCACGAATGACTGTCCGTACAATTCCATTCTTGCTCGATAAATATGCTTTCAAGAATCGAACTGCTGTTAAAAAGGTGCATGGTTCCTGCATGCGTTCAACTGTCCGGCGCAATTGTCTGAATCAGGGGATTTGACCCATGGGTGTGGATAGTAGGATAAAGCAGACCATGAGCAGTTATCTGAAGTTGAACAGTGCAACCATCATTAATTTCTGGCCAAGTGTCTAGCATAACACAGTTCGATTGGGGAAAATCTGCTGCAAGATGAAAGTGATGGTGATGTCCTGTGGCTGTAGTACCCAGGTGAAGTTCTTTGAAGATGGAAACCTGAACGGTATCAGGCACTTGAAAATGGAGGAGCAAAGCCTGTCTTAGTCGTCAAAAGTGATTAAATAATTAGAAGAACAATTCTTGAATAGATAAATAAATCAAATAAAACTGGTTCAACTAGGTTCGACTAGGGCATAAGAATACAACAGAATAGGACAGTTTGGCCCAAAGATAGCGAATGATTACAAGGAAGAAGGAAACTAAATTGTCTAAATATGTAAATTTGATTAGTATGAATCAAATCAAGCTGACTTTGGTTCTAACAAAACCTCCAGTAAAGTTCCTGAGTGCAGTCATCTTAGCTTTAACTCTACCAGATTGCATTAACGAGTAAGCGTTTTCGACATCGGTCACTTTTAATGGAGTTCTATTATCGACCGAGGTTGTGGGAGGTTGTTTAGATCCCTGGCTATCTTTTCCATATTCCTCAGGTTTAGTCATAGCGGATTTGGTGGTGGTAGGATCATCGATCGATTCGAAAGGATCATCGGCGAAAGATTTTGTGAGATTGGTGTTATTTTGTGATGATGATGATAGCTTTGTCAAATTTGACCCGTTGATAGGTTCAGAGAAAGGGCCTATCGGCTTCGGTCTTTTCCAAGCTTCCGATCCATCATAATGACTATCATCCGAATTATCAGTCCCATTCGACTTTCGTTTTCGCTTGTTAGGACTACTACTACTATGAGATTCTTCATTCAGAACTCCTCCATGTTCTTCATCATCTTGTGCTATTCGTGCTAGCTCATAATCCCGTTTGACCGCTAGTCCTTTCTCACACAAGACTCGGACCATCTCATATGATAAAAATCCTAGTACATCTACTACTTCGTCCTTCGGGTTACCTTCGATGTAGTTTGATAGTCCAACAAACTCTCGGAATCGTTTGGCCTTTCGATAAGTGAATGATGCTTGTCGACAATCCGAATAGTGTTGATATTCTTCTCGTGTCATGTGTCGGGTAATTTCATCTGCCTCTCTCAACCGTTTTTCGGAAGCCTCATAAGCTTCTTTATCATCTTGATCTTCCTCTTCATCATCATTCTCTTCATTCGCCATCAATACATCATTATAAATCGAACTTAATTCCCAAGGGATTTTAAGTTTAAGTTTTTGAGATTTGGGTCGACTGGATGGTCCATTCGGATCAGGTTCAAATGACTCGATATCTTTCTCGTCCACTCCATCCTCTCTCGCTTTCTTCCGAACATCTTTCCATCCCAAATATGTCCTCAATCGGTTCACTTTAGCTCGGTCATGTCGTATCAAAAATATTAAATCTTCAGTGGCTGGAATTCGTAGACCACGCTTCTGAGCTAATCCACGAGCTTGTACTACCTGAAAAAAAAAAACGTGGCTTGTTTATTCATAGTCATATCTCGTATGACTCTCAATTTAGAAACTTACCAATTCGGCTACTTGACATCGAACAAAATCTTCAATATATCTTACTGTTTCATCGTCCGGATTTTTCACTTCACCAAACACGAAAAGCTAATTCCAAAAAAAAAAAAAGCGAAAAAAAAGCGGAAAAAAGAGAAGCGAAAA
>LUKR01000257.1:0-13659 GCA_019395275.1 Puccinia brachypodii | reverse complement strand
AGTCTCCAAAATGTTATTTAAAGGTGCTTTGGGGTATTCAAACGTTGATTCAGGATTGTGACCCAGGCCAGCAAGTACCATCTGGAGCAGCAATATGAACTGGTTTTAGCATGTGCTTGTCTCCACAATATTAATGTTGGAAAGAACGGTTACAACAACCTCATCTACAATGAAAGTTTGGCCATGGCAGAAAAATATAGGGCCACCAATACCAAAGATCCCCCCCCCCCAATCCGGAGTATTCTACTGAGTGTGATAGGTAATATTGTGAAAAATGGCAAGATTCAATTGCAGAAGGTCTATGGACTCAGTATATGGAGACATTGCAGCATTGATGTGCATAATTTTCTTTGTTCTCTTATCTTCTCATCTCAGATATTTATATCTTTTTTCTGATCTTCTCATCTTGCTGTTTGCTTCATTTTTCTCATCTTCTCATCTCACATTTGTACTTGTTTTTTTCCTCTTCTCATCTTTCTTTGAATACTAGGATTATTGACTTGGTCAATTGTTTTCATTATCCAATATCTCATTCTGGCTTGGTCAAAGGAAACAGAAAATGCAAAATAAAAAGGACCCAAGAAGAGAGAAGAGGGAAGTGATATTGAGAGCAACATGAGGAAAGATAGACAAGGGAGTTTGAGAGGAAAATGAGAACAAGTATTACATATTATTACTTTCATCGATTTGCTGGTGGAGCCATTCTGATCGCAATTCTTTATCCCTGATGCTGGTAAAAATCTGAGCATTGATGTCACTGCAGAATATCTTGAAGGCGTCAAGGGCTTCATGTTGACTGGCCTCTTTGGAATGAACTTCTTGATACAACAACATTGCAAGTTGCAAGTTGCTGACTGACGTGACTGACGGGGTAGATGTATTTGCTTCTTGTCGCTGATGACGTTGTTTGGCTTGATTCCTAGATGTTTGTAAGAAGCCAACCAGCCCATAGAGAGCATTTGCAATCACATCCTTTTTTGAGTGGCTTCACAATAAATCAGTGGTTGGACTAGCAGATGGCGGGGCGGGATTGGTTTGATCTCCTGGTGGCACCTCACCAGGGGTATTGAAATTGTCATTGAGCTGTAGACCTTGCTGAGAGATTGAGCATGCATCCTCCCTGGTTCCTGATATCTCCAAAGATTAAATCAAGCTTGTGGAACTCAGGGAAAGGACTGCCCCAAAATTTTTTAGCATATGGATGAGACTGAAGCCGCATGTTAGAATCAGTAAAATTTATAGACTGAGAGAAGGGAAGAAATACATACAACTAAGTAACGTTCCCAAACCTCAACCAACGCGGTTGCTACACCAGTGATGTTGTCCCACGCAAAACCGCTGGCATTTTTCAGAGCCAAGAAGGCATTGTAGTCGCGCTTGAAGCCCTGGCTTAGCTTGGATTTGACCTTCTTATCAGTGAGTATGTGGGCGATGTCAGGGAAGTTCCTCTGCAACTCTCTAGTCACATGCTTATGGGTTGCACTTTGAAAGCCGGAATTGGATTGTTTGCCTTGCTCATCTGCTTGAATGTACAAGTCCATCATCATTGACTCCATGGGTCCCATCCAAAGTAGTCTATTCGATTGAACTCCTTGTTTGTTTGGTCAAAGCTCAACTGTCTTGTTGTCCAGATCAACTTCTTCCTCGGCTTTGTTAGGTTGAGAACTGTCTTCTTGAGATGATAAGACCTGCAACATGGCTTGCACTGTAGCGGCACAATTGCCCTTTTTGGATTGGACTGCCCGCCTTTGCTTCTTCCACGTCTCTTTGATTGGCCCCGAGCTTGAGAACCTTGAGGAGGAGGACTTGGTTGGTCCATTTTGCCAAATGTTGACTGAATGTTGATTGGATCGAGTGGGGATTTGCCAGTGAAGCGTTGGGAAGGGGCAGGTGGCAAGTTGTGGGCATCATGTGGGCGCATTATGAAGATTTGCCAAACGCCATTGAAATGTCACTGTGATATTGGTGACATTTTCAACCATTACAACAATCTATATTACGGTGCCAAACGGGGCCTTAACTTATGTTATTGAGATCAATAAATAGGAGGTTCCAGTGATGAGCTTACATTGATTCTTGAGGCAGTTGCTGATTTTTCCAGGAAATGCAGGTAAGTCAGTCACTGGACTTATTACGCGGGTTTGAGTAGTACAACTGTCACAGGTTTACCCCCAGACATAAACATATGGGAGGAGAGTGTACCAAGGTTAAATTGGATTGTTACTATGGTTTAGGGGGGCTCTGATGCGTCCTGAAGCATCAGTTTTGAGTTAAATGGCTTCTGTAGCCATGTAGCTAGGTCTAAAGGGGTGCCAGTAGGAATAGCCAAGCCACAAGGCATTCTTGACAGGCTTGTTACATGTGATACACAGATGTATTTTAGGTTTTGAAATTGGAAATCTAGTTTATACATATACTAGATTTTCGCCAAACCTTATTTACATATGTACTGGTGGTGTAACATGCTTGTGTACATCCCATGGGGCATCAATCAGTACCTCCGTTCGTTGTGTAACACCTTGCGTGGGCTCAGAGCAGTGTTTGTCTTTTTCTGCTTCCTTGGTGGAGCTTGGAGGAAGGTTTTCCCCTTCTTGAATGGCCTTGGATTGTCCTTGACATGGCTTGTGTGTGCTACTCTGCATAATCAATCCGTTGTGATTAGTCTTGAGATTATAATTGATGGATTTATCCACCAAACAGACTTGGGACACCAGCGGCACTTGAATTTCAGGCCTCCATTGGGCTGTTTTGGATTCAAATTCAATTATTTGGGTTATCATTGATGAGGCTTTGAGTTTGAATAAAATGCTTACTTTATTAGGAACATGTTCCCCTTCATGAAAGTAGATCTTTGGATGATCACACCCACCTTTTCATGCTTTAAGCTTCTTCTCTACCTTGGAATTCTCCTTGTTTGAGTCCCGCGCAAGGTCAATGAAATTTTTGCCTACTTTTTTGTTTTCCTCTGGTTTATCAGACTGAAAGCACCGGATCTGGTCAGTTTTTAATACCAAATGGAGAACAGAGTTGACAAAATTCTTGATCACTAACATTTTCTCTAGTCAATGCTATTATAGCAGGGCCGATGACAGATGTTTGTTGTTTCTTCTTTGCAGGTGTGTTGTTTCTTGTTGCCGGCAGGGTTCCTTGAGGTAAGCTAGGAGAATTGGCCACCTTAAGTGCCTTTTTTGAGTCTGTATGGGTTTGAATGAAGCCAGGTTGTGCCAATGGAGTACAAATACAATTAGATTGGCAATTTACGGTATCTATGGTTATGTTGTTGGTTGTTTGGGGAGTGGGATTGGTATCATGAGGTTGACTCATTTTGAATAAGTTGCCAGATGAAGGGAATGATTGGCGGTAGCAGCGGAGGTTAGGGCAGGGCCATGGGGGAGAACCAATGGTGAGTGTTACTGGTGATAGTGTGCGTTGCTTAGGGTTGAAGGTGTGGGTGGAGTGAATATGTGCCGCAGCCCCCATGATCTTCATTTTGAGCTAATACAGATATCTAGCACACTCTGTGCTAAAATTCATGTAGCGTGTGAGTCCATTTTGCACTAAAACAGTTATTTAGCATGGAGCTCACTAAAACACATGTAGCACAGAGCGCACTAAAATGCATGTAGCACAGGAGTGAGCTCCCTGGTAGGCTGCACTGCTAACCCTGCCACTACTTTTAGTGTTAGCTGCCCAGACACACTAAGCTAAAGAGGGGTCACAATGGTGTAGCAAGTATACTGCTAAGCCAAAGGCTAATAGTAGCTGAATGGGACTACAGCTACAGCTAAATCCTGTAGGATTTATAACCGCCTCTCCGCTAAGCTACACTTGCAGTGTTTCTAATGTAGTTTATCATAGTGCTTGTGTCATTGCAACCACCCTCTGATCCTGATTTAGAATCTGACATAGTTGAGCTTGATGTTGATGCTGATGAACCTGAGCCATCCACTGAGACAAGCAAGCAAAGTTTTGCCTGGCTTCACTTCACAGTGAAAAAGGACAACAAACAAGCTGTTTTTCAGGTGTTTATGAAGAACAATAAAAAATGTGGATGTACTCCAACAAGGGATCAAAGCCAAAATAAAAAAGATTTTCACAAACACCTTTGAAATTTCCATAAGTTAATTGATCCCAAGCATGCGGAGAAGACATCAAAGCCTCAAATGGAAATTGCCAGTTGGGCAAAATCAGGGAAATTGATCACAAGGGTAAGTCAGCTCACAACCTGTTATCATCTCTATGATTCAGCTCTTCTCTTTTTTATAACTGCCTCCTAGGTCCAGTTAAACAGAAAATCCTACAGGACAGCTCTTCACCAGGGCAGTTTCCTTGGCACCCACCTATCAAGTGCCCTCCTGCTACTGAATTAAAATGTTTCATTTGTAGGAGGGCACTTGTTAGGGGAGTGTTAAGGAAACTCCCATGGTGCTTGTTAACATGATTGCTGAGTGTGATCTCTCCTTTGAAACTGTGGAAAAGCCATTGTTCAGGAATCTCTTGCAGCTATTCAATGAAGAAGCCATGCCCTTAGTAAACAGTACCAACCAAGATTCAATTGCAACACACCTTTCACAAGTCTTTATCCAATCTCAAGGACAAATCAAGATGGAACACCTTGCTGAACAAGACTTTACCTCATTCACACAAGATGCATGGACTGCTCCAAACATGACAGCCTTCATGGATGTAACAGCACACTTCATCAATGAGAATTTTGAGATAGTTGATCTGACGCTCTCAATTGCCCATGTTTGGGGTGAGCTAGCTCTTATTCCATGTCTTGGTTTTACCTTGTTACTTATCTTCCTCTGTATTCCGCAGGCGCTCACAGTGGAAAGAACTTTGCCAATTTGTTTCATGGTGTCCTTGAAGAATATAAATGCTGAGACAAGTTACACACAATCACTGCTGACAAAGCCTTGACCAACTGCAAAACGGCTTGGGAGTTGGCACTCAAAATATCAGTGTTTTGAAGCAACCAACATCTCCTTGGATGTATAACTCATGTCATCAATCTTGGAGCCAAAGTGGGCCTGGCTGTTCTTGAAAGCCTAGACAATGATGAAGGACAAGAAGTTTTAATGGCTGACATGGATGACTCAACCAATTCTAGACCAGTCATGTCTATATCCAACCTGATGTTGGAACCTGATGGGCTAGATGTCAATCTCAAAACTATCCTCAAGAGACTTCATGGTCTCTGCATCTGGGTCAGGTTGTCCCCCCAACACCACAAACAATTTTTCAAAGATAGTATATATTGTTCAACCCAATCTGAAAGCAATTGGGGAAAAGTTCAATTGCCTGGAGATAGATGTTGCCACTCAATGGAACTTCACTCATTTGATGTTCAATTGTGCAGTTCAACTCCAAAAATCTTGTACCCATTTATGTCAGGAAAATCCAGAGACCAGACAGTCATTCATGTATCCTGCCAAATGGACCCAAGCATCAAATATCATGAACTTACTTGCCCTCTCAGCAAAGCAACAGAAATCTTATGTGGATCAAATTATCCCACTCTAAACTTAGCTCTGCCTATCTATCTTGTGTTGATGAAGCAACTAAAGCTTTTCCAAGGCGGTATCCATGAACAAACACAGCTCATCCAGACCACCACTCAGATCATTAACAAAATTGAAAACTATCTCCTTCATGCACTTAAAAAACCAATCTACATATCTGCCATGATACTTGACCCAACATTCAAGACTTTCTTCTGGTGTAATCATCAGGCTTTCATCAAATAACACTACATATTCTCAGTTGATAACATTGTAGAAACATTCTGCTTGCTTGCCACTGAATTCAATGTGAATATAAACAAACCAGCGGCAGCAAGCAGCTTACAATTGACTTAGTCTGAGCTGGCCTTGAACCCTCCACCATCTACCAGATTTTTTGCCTTGCAACTGTATCAGCCACCACATCCGGTCCACACACTCAAAGCAGAGATTGACCAATACCTTATGAAATATCCTGAGCCAGAAAAGTCGGACATCCTTGGCTACTGGCTCAGTTGACAACAAAAATTTCCAATTTTGTCAAAAATGGCACGTGTTTATCTTGCCATCCCAGCTCCCCTCAGAGAAAGTCTTGTCTAAAGGCCGCCTCATTATCTCATGGCAGTGCTCTGCACTCAAGCCTCAAACAGTTGAGCAACTGCTTTGTGTCAAGGAGTGGGCCAAACTCCTTGTCAACAAATAACATTCTCTTTCCATTTTTCTTTCACTTTCCCCAACCTCAGTCTCTTGTTGAATCTTTGCTCACTCCTTCAGTTTTTTTTGTGTGTGACCTGCAATCTACTCTGTTCCCATCTTGAACCAGATACGCTGAAAACGCAGTCAAAAATGACTCCCAAGCTTCCCCTGCCCGCTACCGTCCAACCACCCGGGGGGTCTGGGGGGGTAAGAGACTCCCCCCCACACCCCGGCTAGACAGCCCGGGGGGCTCCATTCGGGACGCAGCCTTAAGTCCGGATTCCAACAGCTTCTTCAGATCATCTGTTCGAACCACACACGCTTCTGACCAGAAGTGCTCTTTCCGACTGTTTCAGCCACACACTGCTTCTGGATGGCACAGCCGGCCGGAGATGGCCATGAAGGTATAATTCATCACGCCAATCTAGGTGGTGGGCATGGCCACAGTTACTCACGAGGTAAGCCACAATTTGTTTTCATTGATCTAAATGTTCTGCCATGCGTATCATGATGCCGCCTCTTGGCTAGCTTGGGACGCAGGGTAAAGGCGATGCTGGCAACAAATAGAATACAGCTTCCTCCAAACCAGACGACGAGGGCATATCGCCGTCCAGATGGTTGGGTGCATAGCATCGGCAGCTTCAACCCGGAAGCTTGTGCAGTGCAAAGCGCTTACGAGACCCACGGGGCAGTTTTGAACCCTTGAGACTGAGCCAGGATCGAGTTGCTATAAAACTCGTGTCACAGGAAGCTCCTCTCATCCCACATAGCCCAACATACCTTACTGGATTATTAGACTCGCAAGAAAACCACCTACCCAATATGCAGCAATCGAACTTCCTGTCAATCTTGATGGTACTCCTCATCCATGGTCACGCCGCGTATTCACAAACATTTGGATGCCTGGGCAATGTCAAAGATCATCCGTTCTCTGGCTGTTCAAAAAAAAATTTCCAGGGCAGCAACAAGGTCGATGGTAAGTCTCATCTCCTTCCCTTGTTAGCTGGTTTACACTAGCTATCGCATTACATTTGAGCCAAAGAATGACTTGCTTTGTTTTCATTCCTTTAGTGATGATCGCCCCTTGGAATAACGCCAAAGGTGCTTATGACTGCTCAACCACTGACCATCCAATATCTACATGCTGTGCCAACAAATCAGTAAGTTCCAAGTACTATGATCCTACCATACACCACATTTGGAAAAGCACGAACATTAATTCACTTGGATTGCAGGACATGCCAGCTGCACTGGACCCGCCAATTTGGAAAAGCCACTGTAAAGGAAGTGATGGAGGCGATCTCTCCTAAGACGTTTGTAACTTGATGGCATCTGTCTCCCTTCTCTTCTTCGTCTGGACACCAAAACAACTCGTAACAATACACATGTGTGTCGAATGTTGGACTATCCTACTCAATCATGTCCTTCCTCAAAATCACACAATTGCCCAATGTGATTGCTTTTTCGATCAATGCCTATCAACATCTTCCATTCGCACACTCTGTTGTTCCCTCAGCTTTTGAAGTCAGGGTTTTACCAGGAATCCCAGCGAATTTGAGAAATGCATTTCTGATCCAGCCCTCAATTGGAAATCGTCGCACTACCAGGCAAGGCATCTCCGTCTCTTTCTATCAAGAAAACTTTTGCCCCCAGCCAACCTGTGTGGACCTCTTCGGTCGCTGGTCGGGACAAGTGCATGACTGAGCGCAATGAACATGTGAAAATGTTACCAACAGCCAACTTGCTCAGCCCGTCGACCAACCCACCCATGGTTGTCGGAATACGACGAATCTTTTTAGAAGGTAATGGGGCTCACGTGGCAGAGATGTTTGACAATGTGAGAGCATCCGTAGCGGTTGAGACTAAGTTCTCTTGCGACTGAAGTTCAAACCAGCCAAGCTAACTTAGCGCGGGCGTCTCAACAGCACCGGTCTTGGTTGAAACCGCCGGCTGAGAGTTCAGTGTTGTGGTGAAGCGTTGCTATCCATGGTTAGCCAGAATCCTAGCTCCGAAGCATCTTACAATCTGAGTTAGCTTGAGTTTGGTGGTCAAGTCCCTTGATTCGGTACGGATGCTCTGAAGAGGGTAGAACAACCGAACCGAAGAGACGGAAATAAATAAATAAATAAATAAATAAATAAATAAATAAATAGATGTTAGGGTAGCGTTGGAGGGTGCTTATGTAATCCGCCCGCCCCCACCAGCTGATGACCCGGAACAGCAAAAATTCCAAAAAATCAAAAAAAATCAAAAATTCAAACATGGAGAGTGCAGCAGAGAAACTGATGAGACAACACCACCAGTCATACGACGAGATCAGAAACACAACCACAACAGCAGCAGCCGCCACGAGCAACAAGAAGAAGAAGAACCAGCCTGACCTCGACTCCGAAAGCGCTTTCCCTGCCCTCGGTACCCCCGCCGCTGCTCCCAAGACCGCCGGAGGATGGGGCGCTGGCCCGGCACTCAGCTCGAGATCGCTCGCTGGGAGTTTCCAGAAAACCGATCTCGCAAACACCAGCCAGTTCACAGAGACTTTGGTCCTGTTGCTGTCCAGGTCGGTCTCCCCATCCAGAAGTCATCCTCAATCGATCACTGACTAATATATCAATACCTCTTCCCCCCCAGTATTCACATCGGACCTGTCCCTGCTCAGTATAGAGAAAAGGGCCCTCGAGCAGCCGGCGAGAAACGAGATGAGGATCCGAAAACATTACCAGATGTGAGTTTCAACTTCTTTCGATCAACGTATATCCCATACTGATCAACAGCGAAATCAACAGGTGCTTCGAGTCATCCAAAAGAGACATCCAACGGTCATAGTAGAATCATCCACCTCTCGAGATCGAGTCACAATCATATTCCGGACCCCATTCGTCTTACCCACACCCACCTCATCCACCCCTACTCTAATCCGAGCCGCATTCACCTTGGCGCCAGAGGAAAGGATCGTACGAGCTCGACAAGAGTTGATCACCAGAGTGACCAAAAAGATCGAGAAAGTGCTCAAGATACCTGTATCGGTTAAACCGTTCGTTATCGGTCAACGTGGTAGAGTGATGAAAGAAATCATCGAAACCACCGGTGCTCAGATCAGTTTACCACCAAAAGATCAATCCCAACTGGCTCGTCAACTTTTGGTTGACTCAACTACTTCTACTAATACTGAAGAACACACCCCCAATGGGAACGGAGATCAGCAGGTAGAGATGATGACGATCACCATCAATGGAGAAGAGTCTGCAGTCTTGGATGCAGAAGATAGGATCATGATCATCGTCCGAGAACACACGAATAAAGTGACCCAAAGAATCACTTCGATCCCATTCGAATCATACCCTCTACTGGAACGGAACTCTAACCCACCGATCTCAGAACGGATCAGTCACGGTTTGATGAACGATCTCGGAATCCAAGAGGACCAGATTAATTGTTTGCTTAGTATACCATCGATCGACCAGATCTTTAGATTTCCTCCCTCTCATATCTGTTTGGCTACCGAATCCGAATCTGATCTAGCTCGGCATAAATCCGCTTCGCCCGTTCCTAGTAAAGAATCTCTACCTATCACTCTTTCTGGTGACCGAGAACAAGTTGAATATGCTGTTAAAGTATTGGAATCCACTTTCCAAATCATGGTCGGTCTATTCATTCCACTCTTCTCTCTGTAAGCATTTCCACTGATACTCATATTCCCTTTTCTCGTACAATACAGATGAGGTCAATTGCCAAAGTAGAACTCGAGTTACCTAAACGACAACACAAGTTTTTAGATGTTCGAGCGATCAAAGAGATATTAGAAACTACTGGTTCGTTGGTCATTTTACCACCGCTAACTGATCTTAGTGAGAAAGTGGTAATCCGTGGAGAGAACATGTCGAATGTCCAAGCTCTTGGATTGATTGTGGTCAGTATTGCCATACATTCAATACGGAGAGATGGGAAAAGAATGATTGAATTATCTAATATATCCAGACGAAAGCCAATTCGGTGAGGCTGGAAAGCATTGATCTCAAGCACATCCATCCAAAGTTGGCCGACCCCAGCGGGTATTCTAATTCGGTGATCACGTATCTATCCACCAAAGTATACCAAACCAAACTAAAACAGATCCAGGAAGATTGTAGAGCACAAGGGCTCAAGATATACGTACCGATCAATCAAAGTTCGTCAACTTCTACGACGATCGAGATCGCTGGTCAAGATCCAGGATCGATCAAACACGCTAGAGGAATAGTCGAATCGTGGATTAAAAACACTTTGAAACCGGAGTATTTGTTACAAGTCGAAGAAGTTGATAGATTATTACATGGACAAATCTTGAAGAGAAAGAACCCTAGATTGAAAGTGTTATTAGATCATAATGGGATCGAGATGATCATCCCGTCCACCGACCAGGACTCTTCCACGATCCTATTAGTTGCCAACAAAGGGATCCTGAATAACAGTAATAATAAAGACGAGAACGAGTTGATTAGTGGATTATCGAAAGCGAAAGACGAGATCTTGAAGTCAGTCAAAGAGCTATCAGAGATGAAGAGTATCGAGATCCCGATCCCTATCAAATTACATAACCACATCCTTGGTCCAAATCGAACTACTCTGAACGTGATCATCGGCGAAGATAAGTTGGTTTCTGTGAATATCGGGGGAACCGATAATAAATCGCCAGAGATCTTCGCCGTTAGAGGGCCGAAGGAGGAGGTCGATAGGGTCGTTAAAGAAATTAATAGGTTGGCTGAAGAAGCTAAAGTTTCGGAAACTGTTAACTCCCATGTTCGTCTTTCTTTCTCATCCCATCTGTTTCCCATCGAAACACCCGAAATCGATCCTTTGAGTACTTCTATTTTCTTAGTCCACCGAATTCGAAATCGATTCGAAATTAGTTAGTCATTTAGTAGGAAAAGGAGGAGCAACGATCAGTAAACTAGGAGAAGAACTAGGCGTCCGAGTCGTTTTCACAGACCAACAAGTTCCCTCAACCAACAACAATAGCAATGGACCTTCGTTCCATGATGACACTAATCATCATCATGGTAAGAAAAAGAAGAATCTTAACTCGTATAAAGTCTTGGTCTCTATCTCTGGAAGGTTGGAGAACGTTGAAGAAGCCAAAAAGAGAATCTTGAATCAAGCTGAACGTATCGTAGGTCTCTTTTTTTACATACTTATATATCTTGGGCGTCCTTTCTTTGAGGATAGTGATTTATCCATGGCTTTTCGTTTTGACTAGGCCGATGAAGTTACTGTTACTTTACCTATAGCTGCTGGATTAGATAGGGGTGCATTGATAGGTAAAGGTGGTATATATCTTACACGTCTCCAAGTGAGTTATCAAGAATACACACACACATAGCTACACGATAACTTGTTAAATTTCTCGGGCTTCTGGATTGATCAGGATACACACATGGTGCATATTAATATGCCTCGAAGTCGTAAAGAAGATAGTCCTGCTAATGGAAATGAGGCCGATATTACCATTCGCGGTCCCAGGAAAGGAGTAGAGGCAGTCAAACGTGAAGTCAGTGGAAACCAGAAGAAAAGAAAAATGTTTAGTTTTTGAAGGAATGAAGGGAGCTAACGTATTTGATGGGACGACCAAAAAATGATGAGATAGTTAATCGAATTGATGGAGTACGAACGAGAACAAGGAAATGCAGTAACGATGGAAATCTCGACCAAATCGGTTTCCCGAATCGTTGGTAAGGGAGGTATTCAGGCGGACAAGATCAAAGAAGATAGTGGTCTACAATCCTTGGATATTGATCGACTCGAAAACTCGGAAGGGATCAGTCGGGTATCTTTGAAAGGATCCAAAGCTGCTATCTCCGCCGCTAAGAAACTCATCAATGGGATCGTCCAATCCGTCGATGATGAATGTTCGCTCGAAGTTAAGATCCCACAAGCTTTTCATCAAGGTTTGATTCGTCGCGGTGGAGCACGGTGTAAGTGTTATCCAGATATTATTCAGCACGTTAAGGCGCATGTGTTAAACACACAGTCAACCTTCTTTTTCCGATAATTTAGTGCGTGAGCTCGTCAAGAAGGCCGGAGCAGATGAATCAGCCTCGAAATTTGTACAATTCCCAAAAGCGAATGCGGAGAGTGAGGTAGCCGACATAGTCCGAATCCAAGGGGACAAGAGCATAGTACCGAAGATCAAGCGCGAACTAGAGTTAGAAGTAGAAAGATTGATGAACCAAGTGACTTATGGAGTTCATGTGCCCAAGAACAGTCAACCTGGTCTCATCGGCAGAGCCGCTAGTGGGATCAAAGCTTTGCAAGATAAATTTAACGTCGTCATTATTGCGCCCGGTTGGTCCCAATGGGCGTCCTCGGATCCTCCGCTCAATCGTGCTACCGATTTGAAAGATATCGATCCAGATGAAATCTTTAAAATCCTGGGTAGTAAAGAGGCTTGTTTATCTGCTATCGAAGACTTAAAGGTATCTTACACTGCACTTTTATTTGATACGCATTATTTTAAGTACTGATTTCACCCGCTTCTCTTTCTATAGACTAAAATCGTCATCAGGGAGCGGCCCGATCGTGCTCCTTCTTCTAAGAAAACTGTCATTGTCCCAGCTCAATTCCACCATATCTTGATTCAAAATGGCCGGTTTATTAGAGGTACAAATCGAGTCAACTTTTTCCCTTTCATTTGTTCGGTTCAGGAGTGCTGAACTACTTCCTCGTTATGTACATGTGCGATTTCAGGACTTCCAAGAGGAGTCAAACTCGATCACGGGAATTTATCGATCCCGTCACTCGACCAATTAGGTAATGACCATTCTCCTTCTTCTTCGCCTGAAGAAGTCGATCAACAACCTATCTCAAGAATCGACATCGATGATAATAATAATGAGGCGTTCAATCAACAAAATCAACCGGTCATCTTGAGTTGGAAATCTGGACCAGTCATAATCAATGGGATCTCTGAAATACCTTGGTGAGTTTTGACCCCACTCTGTGATTCTTAGTGCTGAAAGAAACAAACATCATGGAGTTAGATAATAATTCATTCATTTTTGACGATTGTTGTCTAGGAATATCACGGGACCAGTAGATGAAATAACTAAAGTAGAGACCAGTATTAAGACTCAAATAGAGTTCTGGAATAATAAAGTAAATTCAGAAGGTAACTTAGCTGTGGTGATGGTAAAAGTACCAGTACATGTTATGCCTGGGATCATTGGGAGAGGAGGGACAGGACTACGAGACTTGATCGCTAAAAGTCAAGGCGCATTTATCGAAGTTCTCGGGAAATCTGGGTCTGATACTCTTATCATTATAGGCACTTCCTCTCAATTGGATATCGTTAAAAACTCACTCAATTCTTTCAGACGTGCTAACAGAACTTAGTTCTTTCTTTTCTTTTTCTCCACTCTCATTTTCTTTTTTTTTTTTTTTCTTTTTTTCTTTTTTTGTCATTTGATTTTTTTTCTTTCTTTTTCTT
>LUKR01000256.1:7131-23971 GCA_019395275.1 Puccinia brachypodii | reverse complement strand
GCGTCAACTTTAATGTGTCTCTTTTTGTTCATTACTTATTCTTCCATGTCAATCACGTGTATTGTCAGCCTCTGTGTAGCCAAGGACTGAGATCCTTCTAGCTGCACAAGGTGAAAGGTAAAAATAAAGGGATAAGATGTGCGGGTAGCACAATGAGAGGGATTTGTGGAGAGAAATAGAAGACTAAAAACAATAATGTTTTTAATAACAGAGGGGCCCAATTACTCAGGGGTTGTTAAGGTGCCCTCTGTTGGATCAGGACCTGTGGTTAACAGGGCGTATTTTGGGTACCTGATTTTTGGTCCTTTGATAAGGAGTAAACTCAGATGAAAAAACCAAGAAATACCAAAAGAAAATAAACCTACTTGTTTATACCTTTATTCAGGGGACTTCTTGAAGGTTGAACTGGTTTGGGAGCGCTCAAATGCATGAGTAAAAGTTGGTGAGAGTGGTGGGGTGCAGTTTTTGAGGAGTTGATGGGAAAATTCTGGACATAAACAGCAGTAACAGGGCAATAATAAGTTGATTTTAACTGGTTGATGGTGGAGGTGAATGCTGGTAAATGATAATGAAGATGGGGAATGAGAGCAAGGAGGGAAACAGAGCTCTTTCTATATTGATTCCTGCCCCCAGTGTGCGCTCTCAAAGTCTGTTAATGCCTGGGCAAGGTTTGTACAACCTGGGCCAAGTTACAGGCTGGGCAAATGTCACACGGTGTTTGGTTGTAGAGCAAACAGGTGGGCACTAAGGAGGAAGAAGATAGGGAGAGCAACTAACAGCTTTGGAAGATCTGGTTTGAAGTATCTTTAGCTTCAAAGAAAGGAAGTGTGCTGGCTAAGGGGACTCATGAGGGTTTGCAGTAGGGAGGCACAGGAAGGCAGGGGAGATTAAAATGTGCTGAAAACTATAATCTTATTTTGATGAGGAAGGAAGAAAACATAGGCAAGTACACGGGTTTTTATAACAAATGTAGCAAGCGCTGTAAGGCATATGATGACATCAAAATGAGAGATGAAATGAAGTGAAAATGAAATGAAGGTCTGATCACATCTGAGAATTAACTGAGAGAGGAATGAGGAGTGAACAGATAATGAGGCTTGAGAGTGAACTGGTCTGTTCTCAAAGATACTTAGCTCTTGGGCCGGTGAGGTCAAAGGCTGAGTGGATGAGTTTGAAGGAAGTTTGAATGAGTGCAAGCAAGGTTTGAGCAAGGTTCAAATGAGTACTGCCAAGGTAGTTGCAGTAGCTAGGAACATGTATTGTGATTGAAGAACTAGGGTGAGGGTTAGTCTAGTTCAAGCAATGATCTTATCCGGAAATGCTGAAGTGAAACGCTTTGAGGTTTATGCTTTTGTATTTCCGGAAAAGGATACTTTTTGAGTTTTAAGGTTTAAGCTTTTAGTGAGTATGCTTTTGAATACTTGATGTTGGAATGCTTATAAGATAGTATGCTTATATCAAATCCAATGTTGTATGTAGTCTATGCCAGCCCTGATACAACAACCTTTCTTCATTGAATCTAAACCATATATTTGTTCTTGTTCAGTCACTGTCACAAGATCTAGCATCTGTGACTTTTAGTTCCTTCACCTGGTCCACCTCAACACTTGATGAGGAAAGCACACAAGATAATAGACTTAGTTTGAATGCATGCTGATGCTTGCTGATTGTTCTTAGTCCGGAATGTCCATTGATGTTCTTGTTTTATGACAGCAAATAGCATCTGTAGGTATGACTATGGGCTGGCCCAGCTTGGTTACATATGTACATGAGGATTCAGGGGTAGTTCCCATGGTTTGGAACAGTTCTGAAGCGTCTCAAAGATTAATTTTTGTGTATCTACCTTTTGTAATCAGCTGGGAATTCCTAAGACCATCTCCACCGCGGCTGCTAAACCAATTTTAGCAGCGCAAACCCAATTTAGCAGCGCCACCGCGGCTGCTAAACTGAGAAATCTCGACTCTTGTCTGCTATCCAGAAGCCAAATATAGAACACAATAGCAACCCAACCTGACCCAACCTTGCAAGTATCACAAGAAATACTTGTGATTCTCCCATCCATTGCTTCCCCCATATCCCCCAATATTCAAAGCCGATATCCAAAGCCAATATCCCTCCATCCAACACAACTTCCCAGAAAGCCCGATAACAACGACTTCGTCCATCCATCACACCCATTGAAATGGCCCCAGCAGCTCCCGCAAATGTCCTTGATCCGCTTCTTCAAGACCTTGGAGCCCAACAAACCAAAAGCCAACTCAGTCAAACCGCCAAGAGCCAACCTAGCCAAACTGGAGACAACGTTGGAACCGAACGGTTGGCCAGTTATTCAGAGAGCGAAGATGTCCAGCTTTGTCGATTGTGGATCACTATATCGGAGGATCCTTTGATTGGAACTAATCAGGATGGTGCAACCTTTTGGAAACGAGTGCACCAATCCTTCTCAAAAGACCTCCCAGATTCTCGTCAAACACCCGGTAGTTTGAAGGCCCATTGGGGCGCATTGCAGAAAGTTGTCAGCAAGTTCCAAGGTTTTGTTAACCAGGTTGATCAATTTGGCAAAAGCGGTGCTTCGGCCAAAGATTGTCTAAACCACACGCTTGAACTCTTCTCCACTGACCAGAAATGTTCTTTCAAGTACCTTCGCTGCTACAACATCCTTGTGAAGATCCCAAAATGGAACAGCTATACCAATGAGAACGCCACAAAGAACCAACCACCGGCTCAAAAGAAACGAGCTAGGAGCCCAAGTAGTGACGCCCCTGCCTCAACCGCTTTTACCTCGGAACCAGCTTCAGATGCTGAAGCCAACACCACCGATACCTCTTCTGCTCAACGTCCTATTGGCAAGAAGAAGGCAAAACTGATCCATGAACTCTTGGCGAAAGATGATGGTTGGAAGGGAATGATTGCTCGCACTCACGAGTTGGTCGCAAAGGAATCAAAACGCCAGAATGACATTTTTGATATGGAAGCGAAATCCTTGAGTGAGATGGCTCAGACCGGTAAAACCAACACCCAAGTCTCCATCATGGACAAGGATCTATCCAACCTTGATGAAGATTCCAAAGAATATTTTAGATTAAAAAAAAAGAAATCTTAGCATCTCTTTGATCCAACCCCTCTTCTTCCTCATCTTTAAGAGAGTTTGAGGCGAAACTAGAGTGTATATTTCTAGTCAGACTAAAAGAAAAGAGAAAAAGAGAAAGAAAACAAAAGAGAAGAAAAAGAAAAGATATGTACCTAGAGGACCTGGATGGAAAAGCTAGGAGATTTGAGAAAGAAAGAGAAAAGCAAACAAACAAAACAAACAAGAGAAGAGACTGAAGATAAAGGTCAGCTGAGGTGAGAATACATAGAAAAGAAAAAGAAAAGAAAACAAGAAAAGTGGGAGAATGGACAAGTACCACTACTCTGAACTCTAACAACGGTGATCCCGTGACAGTGATATCTTCAACGGTTAATCTGATTCCTGTTGTGATTGCTAGTGTGTTGAGTTGGGTTGGTTCCAGAAGGGATGAGGAAAGTTCTTGAATGAGAGCGCGAGCTTGAGATGAATCGTGGCCAAGTTCTGGAGCACGGACCGTGTGAACGGCGCGGGCGCGCGCTTGGAGTCTCAAACACAAAATCTGACAATCTTAGTTGCCTACTCCTGAATGATTAACCAATTACTCCACTACTCCGTACTACCGATAGCCTTGTTTTTATCTTATTGAAATATCATCCACCAAACACCTCATGTTGTTTCCTAAACACCTTGCTTGCATTAGTGAACTATGACCAACCAAACACCTCATGTTGTTTCCTATTCATCATTGACAGAACAATTGAAAAAATGAAATGCAAATATTGTGTGTCTGCTTAGCTTTTCTGCATGATTCATGTGGGACCGAGAAATTTATTTTTTTATTTCAAAATCAATAAAAATAAAATAGTGAGAAACATGTGGGACCAAGAAACTTATTTTTTATTTCAAAATCAAGAAAAAGAAAAGAGAAATTTATTTTTTTATTTGAAAATCAATAAAAAGAAAATAGTGAGAAAACTACAGAGAAAACTACAGAGAAAATAATTGTGATAGATGTCTATGATTCATTGGCATCCTCCTGTCTGCCTTTCACATCCCACTGATGTTTGATGAGATCGTGTTGCAGCTGGAGGTGAGATTCTATGTCTTTCATCAAATGATAATTATTGATGAATTTGGAAAATGATGCTCGGCTATCTCAAGTAATTTCAACTGGAGTAATGACTGCGGCTGGATTCTGATCATACACATATTCTAGGTAAGACCCTTGCTCATCCTCCACAATCATGTTGTGGAGGATGATGCGCGCTTTCATTATCCTTGATAAGTTTTGATGTTTCCATCCCCGTGCAGGTCGAGATACAATTGCGAAGCGTGCTTGAAGGACACCAAAAGCCCGCTCAACATCCTTCTGGAGGCCTTCCTGCATTTTAACAAAATGCTTTTGTTCAAGGCCTTGTGGCTCCGATAGAGTCTTCACAAACACCGCCCAATCCGGGTAAATCCTGTCGGCAAGGTCCTAACCTTGCGAGTATTGATGCCCGTTTATCGTGTATTCACATTTAGGAGCCTCGCCGTTCAAAAGGTTTTTGAAAAGCGGGGATCAATCCAAAACATTGATGTTGTTATGGCATCCTGGCAGCCCAAAGTAGGCATGCCAGATCCAAAGATCTTGAGAAGCAACGGCCTCGAGTATAACAGTTGGGGTCTAATGAGTTCAAAAAAGGATTCAAAAAAAAATTAATAAAAAATTAGTATGATTTTGCCGGTGCAATGAAAGAATTATATTTACCTTTGCCTTCCCTTGAAACTGCCCAGCCCAAGCCAAGGGGCAATTTTTCCACTCCCAATGCATGCAGTCCACTGAACCAAGCATGCCAGGAAATCCCCTCTGAGCTCCAATTGCTAGTAGTCTCTCCAGATCCTCAGGAGTTGGCTTGCGGAGATATTCGGCCTCATACATGCTGACAATCACATTACAAAAGCAATCCATACATTCAAGCAACGTGGTTTCCAATAGTTGCAGATACTCATTGTTACAATTGCCGGCTCCCCCATACGCAAGCATTTGCAATGCTGCCGTGACCTTAACAAGGGGATTGAGTCCCATCCTCCCTAACGCATTGGGTTTCTGAATGAAATAATTGTCATGGTTTTGAACTGCTTTGGTTATCTTCAAGAATATAGGTTTGGACATGCAAAAGCGGCGTCTGAAGTGGATTTTGTTGTATAGTGGTGTTTTGGAAAAATAATGGTTGAAGAGCTGATGATAGGCAGCATCAAAGTTGCGAGGTAAGTTTGGCTTCTTTCCTGGTTTTGATCCACCGTGCACGCCAAAGAGGTCATCGTAATTTCGGTCGTCATCAAGCAGTAATGTTGCCGATTCAAGGAGCATCGTTTGTCTTGCATGTGAGCTGGTGGCTAGCTGCTGCCTTTGGATGAAAATTTGGGCGAAAACCTCTTGCGGCAAGACATCCACAGCCGTATTTTCCGTATTTTCAGTCGAGTCGTCCATGGCGGCGTGTAGTTCCTATCCAAAACGGGTGGGAGCGGGGGAGGAAGGTTCACAACACTGGGCTGCCATATTTGGCAGCTTGCGGTGTAAATCTTCCAAGGTGTGAGCTGCCAAAAATGCGCCACAGTCGCCGAACTCCAAGATTTGGCAGCTCAGATGGCATTTTGCGGTGGAGATGGTCCAAGGGGGAGCCAGTGGGAGTAACAAGGCCAAAATGGGCTACAAGGAACTTTTGACGGGCTGGGTACATGTGAAGTACACATGTAATTTAGGTTTTTAAGGTGTAAACCTAGTTTAAAAATATACTAGGTTCCTCCTGAACCTTTGATACATGTGTACAGGTGCTGTAACCTAGCTATGTACACTATTTGAGGCCATAGGTGGTACCTCTGTCCGTTGTGTAACACCTTGCGCTGGCTTGGAGCCATGGAGACCCAGTTGGTGCTAACTTCCGCTACGTACACAACACTCCATTTCTCATGTCAGAAAGGGGTGTAAGCATGTGTGATATTTTTGTACGTGTACTCCTCAGAGTGCTTCTACTCAAGGAGTAATGGCGCTCTGAGTTAGTGTAAAGTAGCAGAAAGAGTAAGAAATCAGGGTTACCACTGGTGGGTGACCCTAGGTTTATTTGCACGTATATTAAGAATATGCAATAATATTTTATTTATTTTCTAAAAGTTAAAATAGTTATGTGTATTTTTTATGGAAAAAGAGTATATAAAATGAAAACATAAATAATAGTTGAAAGATATTATTTAACAGAATATCTTTATGTATTTATATTTATTAGGTTTATTCTTTATTTTCTGTTAAAAGATAAAAGGGAAGTATTTTAAACCCTTTTATCAGTTTTTATTTGGGTTTTTAATTTATTGTTTTATCTTAATATTTTTGTTTATTATGTATGCTTTTGGTCAGGTTGCCTCTGATTAGTAGCAGACTGACATGTATTTGTATTTCTTTTAAATGAATTTATGGTTTGTATTGATAGTTATTTTAATGTTCAAATACTTTGATGTCTTCTTTTTGGGCTCTGTTTCTTTCTCTCATGTCACTTCTCTTCTTCTTTCAGGGTTCCCTTTGTTTCTATTTTATGGAAAGAGGGTTCATCTTTGAGATGTTACATGTTACTTAAAGGATTGACATTTTTGTGATACTTTCAATGAGTATTCTTGGTTGATTTATATGTATAAAGTGAATGTAAATTAACCTTTATTTTATCTTTTATCTTTTCTAGTGTAATTGTTACTATGTAAGGTTGTATCTGGTATAGTAGCAAGCTGACAGTTTGCTTTGTTGTTTGATTGATGAAAGTCTTTCACTAAAGTCCAAACATGGCCAGTGCAACAATTCATAGATGGGACAAGCCTTCCTAGTCTAGGTTGTGCTTTGGGATCTGCTTCAAGTTCTTCCTCAGTTGGGGTGATCTTTTCTCAAACCATTGGTATTTTAATGTCCATCAATGCTGATTGGAATCTTGCGTGATTGGTTTCATCCATCCTTGAGAACAGGAATTTGAGTAAACAATTTTAATTAGTGTAATTTATTGCCGTGTTGACAGAGTAGTCTTTGAAATGGAAATCAATTAGATAATTATTGAAAAAGATATCATTTGATTGTCCTAAGACTTGTTTTGACTATGATGTGTAGTTGTTGTCATTTAGATCATCTATTCCTTTAACTTTATTGAGTGTCAATGATAGTGCAAAAGTGTGTGCTTGGTCTGCTCCAAGGACAAACCCTCCTTGGTCAGTTGCATTCTTTGCTGCTGTCTTTTGGACTGATTGCATTTGGGCTTGTTCAGATTGTGCTTGTTTGGACATTTTGATCTCTTGCTACAATGTAAAGTTTTGAAAAATCCAAAAAGGTACCTGAAAATATTTATGAATCATTTTAATCATATGACCTCAACAACTCAATCAATGTTATCACCAACACACCTGAAAATATTTATGAATTATTCTCATAATATGACCTCAACAACTCAATTGATGTTATCACCAATACACCTGCAATGATTGCAGAAGCTTTGGAATTGTTTGAATGTAGGAGGACACACAAAATAATATCTAGATAGGAAAAAGAAAAAGATACGGAAAAGAAAAGAAAAGAAAGAAAAAAGAAGAGATGTGATATCAGTTTTTGTTGTCTTGTGTTTGTTTGGCTTGATGACTGTTTTACTCACTAGTCTTTTGTCCACTTGATAATTGAATAAGCGTATAAAGAAAAGATCAGCTGATTTTGGTGATTTGTGATGTTTTTGATCACAAGAAAATTTCAGTTAGGTTTGAATTGGTTATGTTCGGATGCGAGTGACAATTGATTTTGTTGCTGCGCATTCATAATCAGATCAGTATTGAATATAATTTAACATTCTTTACTTCAATTCACACCGGCTCTTACAGAAGATCCCCCAGCCATTATAGCCTTTATAGCGAGGTCAGCCGACACCTGCTGAATTTTGCAAATGCCAGGGGCGGACAAGCGATTTAAGTCTAAACCCCCCCCCCCTCCGGTTCGTTGGCTCTTCCATGCTTTACCACTCCAGGGAGAGGAGGGCGTGACTTATCAAAGACATTGATGAATCCCACTCGATATATGTCGAAAGGAAGATTTCAAGTATTGCCAAAGCTAACATTGAGCAAATTGGTTATCTTCTTCTATACATGATAGCGTCAATCGCATGCCTTTGTTACTGGATGAGATAGAAGATGAATCTAAATAATAATAGGAATTGAACTGCTGGATCTATGGTTTGACACCCTCTGATGTAGCTGATTTGGCCTTCAACTTTTGGATAATAAAATCTGATGCTTCACCTCCAAACTTGTCACCGTACTGGAGATGGGAGACCATACTACCCGTTGTCTGGCAGATCGGGTCACCAGTAGTACAGCAATCGAATATCAGGTTGATCAGTGGCTCTGGTAGCTTGGGGCTGATTACGGCTGCGACCCCCGCGCCAGTTTTCTATCGTACGATCAACGCAAACCGAAATGATTAGTAAAGATGAGTAGGGAGAAGCTAAGTTATATAGTCTTAGTCATAATGATGGATAACCCACCGCGTCACATTTGTTTTGAGGTGCTCCAGCTTTATAATAAGGGTTTCCGAACAGAACGATCGCTGCAATGTTGGGCAGGGGTATTTTGGCGCTGGCCAAGATTTGTGTCTGAACCATAGCCTTCCGGTGAAGTCGTCAGCATCACCAAAAAAATCGTCCAAGTTTCATCCCATGAATGTTTCCACTTACTCCTCTCGAATATCCAATTAAGACGTATTGTGTTTTGGGGCACTGCGCGAGCTGTGTAGTGATCCTTTGAATGGCCGCCTGGGCTTCTGTCGACACGCCGACGGTATAGTCTTCCGAAGTTGAAGCATCCAGTTCTTCTTTCACCCCTCCAGGAACTGCAGACAAGACCTTCTGTTCTAGACCGTTGTAGGCAAGCGAGCCGGACGGGCCTTCGGAAGTTCCTCGCGCACTATCAGTTTCAAATTAAGAACCCAAACAATTTGATTGGTTAGTCTGGGCTAAACTTCTGCAGGTGAATAATTCTTTGGTCGGAAATTGTATACCTAAAAAACTACCTACCCAAGCAAATGGTAAGCCTTGCAGCCAGAAGAATCGCCTCCGCGACTAGCCCCACCGCTCGAAGAATCGCCTCCAAGACCAGTCCCGCTGCTCGGATAACCGCCTCCGAGACCAGTCCCGCCGCTCGAATAACCGCCTCCGAGACCAGTCCCGCCGCTCGAATAACCGCCTCCGAGACCAGCCCCGCCTCCCGTATTTTGCCCGGTTGAAGGCATGGCAAACCCGCTGGCGCCGCCATTGTTGTTAAAACCGTACCCGGGTGTGCCACCCGATCCAAACTGGCCGCCCGTACCTGGGAAATTGGAAAATTGCATGCCGCCCGGGCTGAATTGGGATAGATCGAGCTGGCGACGGGTCAGGCTGGGATCATCGGCACTGATCAGTTCCTCGCGTAGAGTTAGAAGTAAAAGGGAAAGGCTCTTGAGTCGTAAGAACATCATCTAGATTGGAATGGTTACTGTTGCCGGGTTTAAAGGCAAGGTATACGTCAATTGACAAGCAGGATAACTTTGCTTGGACCACTGAGGAAGATGACTGAGGGAGCCAGGGATCAGTGTGGTGAATGTGGGGCAACTCTCAACCAACATGGCAACCTCAGGGCACCTTTTTAATAGCCGATTTTCCTCCGGGCATTTTATGTACCGGTTGGAGGAGATATAATACATACATTCCCGTACCAATTCAAACAGCGCGACGCTTCTGGGCTGAGGCTGCACGCCGGGAGATATTAACATCTGTTGTGATCCTGTCATACCAGCACCAGCCACTTTGTTCGACAGCTGCTTTTTTCCGATCCAGCAATGAGGGAGTGTGTCACCTGGTCAATTTGCATACAATATGGGCGCTAATCAAGCAGGATGAGTTACCGCAAGACGCCATCCACTTCGGCTCCGGAGGTCGGCTTAGGAACTCACCTTTCAACATATGTGTACACATGTACGATGACATTCGAATTTCGGAAGAAAGCAAGGACCATCTCATCAAAATGTACAGGAGTACCAGAATGTTAGATGTGGACACGGCTCAGTTCTGTTGAGTTGTGTGTAAATCGTCGTAGCAAGACGACAATAATGTAGAGGGGAATGTCCAGACTCTGGTACATGAAGAGGGAATTCATCCAGAGTGGGACAGAAGAACTATCCATGTGAGCACATGTCAGGGTCAATAAACAGTTACAAAAACATACAGTTCAGTTGTAAGGAAGACCAAGAAGGTCCTGAAATAGCTTGAGATGCTAATGAGAGGCTGATAGGCTGACCAGATGGGGAAGTGATTGGTACATAATTGCCGGAGGGTGACTGACCACAGCAGGAGTCGTGGATGGTGGAATGCGAGTTGATGTGATGAGATACAGGGGAGAATCGCGGGCACTGAACCCAGCATGCCCCTTGGAGGCAGTGAGCGGGAGCTGATAATAAAGCCTCTCGTTGGCAGCCCCAGCGGAGAGTTCCTGCCCCATCGAGAGGCTTGGAGGAAAGTGTCTGCAGGCCAGCTATGACAGTATGACTATGTATCCCGATAAAATGTGATTGGGCCATTCCGAGTTCAGCAACAGGCCAGGTACAGAGTGGAAGGCAGACAACATGGTTGTGCATCAGAATCGAGGTGTTTTCAATTGATGACTTGTCCAAAGATAAAAGCTTAGCCCACATTTCAGCACCAGAGTAGGGTCACTGAAGGAACATGAATTACTTGGTGTTAAGTTCAACCAGACCAGGAGGTTTTGCTTTCATTTCGTTTGTGAACCTTCTCTTTCGAAATTATTGATAGCTTGTCTAGTCAACGACAGATCACTGGCAGACATTTCAGTAGCTGTGCTCGATCAAGTCGGACAAGGCGGCGATGTAAGACTCAAAGTCTAACAAAAAGTTGTGTACATATTAATCCACATTAACGATTAAAACATACATGTATTACAATTTAATCCATGCTGATATTAGAAAACAAAAAATGAAAGAAAAGAGTAAGTACGGAAGTAATAATAATATTATAAGAGTGAATGATTACAAAAAAAAATGCACACATTCACGAAATCTATCTATCCATCTATATATATATATAATAATAAGATCTCTTAATCTTCATTCAAAAGTTCTTCAGCGGTCCATTCAGCTCTTTCTTTATCATCACTATCACTATCAGCTTTCTTTTTATTACGTATTACTTCTCTTTTATGCAAGAAAATCTCTTGAGAGATATCTTCGCCAGCCGAACTAGCACCGGCTTCATCACCCACGAGATCGTCTAAGAGTCCGAGAGACTTCGAGTTTTGAGAGAGTCGACGATTAAGGTTCCTCCGATCTCGAGCTATTCGTAATTGACGCAAGTTACCCTCTGGATTTTCGAATTGCTGGAGTTCTAAATCAGAATCCACTCCATATGCTTGTGACCTCTCCAAATCAGCCCCTGAAACTGTTCCCCCGTCGTCTAATGACCCTTCAGCTCGCCTATCGATGCTTTGTTGACTTTGTGGATTCGGAATCGTAGGCTCTTGACTTTTCTTCGTTTCTTGCCTACCCATAAAGACTTGACGCTCGATCCTCAGTCGGTTTTCGATCATCCGAATCTAAATTGGGTTTGAAGAAATATACCGATCAATCGCGAGCAATCCTCTGTGGACAGGAGGTGGAAAATCTCGGTTCAGATAGTGAAGTTACCTTCGGCCAGGTCACCCTTTTGCCAACGTTGATCATGCGGGCTAATTCCTTGCGATCTGGGTCAGTTAGAATGTTAAACCAATCCCTAAACCTGCTATGGGGCCATATTGTAACCGTCCCTTCAAATCTTTGTAAAAATACCGCTGTAAATGTTTGTCCGCCAAGCAGGGGCAACAGCTCCAAATCTCGAATCACCTGAGCATGAAACAAATTGGTGAGAGGAGTTAGTGTCATGATTGACGTAGAGCCTGACTTAGCAGGGGTCCCTTCAGAAAATATTCCGCTTACCCTCAAGTTTTTGATCAATTCGATCTTCATGTACTGTTCCAAAGCACTCATGAAAAATCCTCCCCGCCAACCTTTTCCCTTACGATGAGCCACTGGCTCTCCCGGTGCTCCACGGGGCTGGAAAAAGAACAGGTGGATGTGGGGATTGACCTGGGAAACGATCGAGAAACTTGTGTTGAAATACTGAGGCGATGAGGTAGTCAGTAAGCAAGTATTACGCTTCCTTGTATGTACGGCCAAGCAGTTCGATATCGGAAATTTACCAAATGTAAACTCTCCAAAGGAACATCTACTCTTAAACTACCATCCTTATGTTTGCCTTGAAATTGCCATGGCCTCACTTTACCATCCTTGGACTTTTCGAGGAGTACGACTGGATTCAAAATTAGAGGTACTGCAGCAGAAGCAAGAATAGCGCTAAAAATGACGCAGTTTGGGGCAGTTGTGTAGTTCAATAGGGTTGTGGGAGAGTGGACGTCGTGCTTTATTAAATACATAACCATCACTCAAGTTAAACTTCCATCAACGTCCCCCGGTCACTGGTCTTTGATCGGTTGTAAAACTCACTGGAGTGACCGAAACATTGAAAATACGCCCGGTTCTCTCATATGCTTCCTTGAAAGTCATAGAGCCCCTTGTAAAAAAGCTGGACTGTGAGCGGAACCAGATGTCAGTCAGAGTAAACGATCCCAGTGAGAGAGTGTCAGCAACAAGCCTTCTTTGCCCATAGTACCGTATCAAATCGGGCCCCCGTCTTAATCATTCTGGGCAGCCAAACCTTCACACGAAAATCTCAAGTTAGTAAAACAACCCGGAATGATTATATTCTCTGGATACTTATCAACGAACCGAGATGGGATCTTCACAGGCAGTGACCATATCAGCTAGCTCAGGCACTAAAAGGCGGTCCAGTTCTTCATCTGTATGGGTACATAAGAATGAAGCGACTGAAGCATTCGAGTGGATACGTTAACATGGGCTTCGTTCTTTTTTAGTATGGAGAAAGTAGCTTAAAGACATACCGAGTGCTCCAGCCGATGTTCCCGTGATAACAGTGGGGATCAATCTTGCATCTAGCAATGCCCTCAAAACGCCAAAGTGATCTACAAGAAACACGACTTGAGTCAAAACCGACCAACAGAGAATTAGATCATGATGATAAACTCGCTCACAGAATCCAAAAGTAGCTCCACCACTCAAACAGAGTGCGCTAGTGCCTAGATTTTTGGCTGCCCGCCGAAAGAAGACGGTCTTTTCCTGGGGAGAAATCCGGGTGGTTTCTCGGATATAAATCAACGACTTTTCGACTAGATATGTGATGAAAGAAGTAGATTGAAGAATACGATAATTAGGTGTAACTCCTTGGATGGGTATAGTCAGATAGCATTATGGTCTCAAGGAACCAACCTTCATCTACGTAGTTCTCTATCAACGTCTTAGTCCCTGGAAAACCAATTCTAATCATACTCAGCTGGAAGACACTTTTGAAACATTGTTCGTCTGAGTCAAATAGATAAAGATATACTGACCTAGATGAGTTTGAGAGTACAATCTCATAGATTCAATACCCGCAAAGTTCGCCCGTAAGCAAACTTCCAACACGCCCTTGAGAGCTTCGGCATCATTACTGTCTCTCAAGCGCTCCAGACTTATCACGACCCTGCGAACGGAAGTAGAGTCGTAGTATGCGTTTGTTGAGTTCTTTTTCCATTGTTCGAATCCCTAGCAACATCAGCGTTCAACCCGAGCGGTGTATCTGTAAGGTTCCAAGTCGGTCCAGTTTCTGTTTACCGAAATTAAGAAAACTGACTAGTAGTTCATCCAGCTCTAGTGCTGCCTGTTTCCATTCATCGTAAGTCTCTGCAGCCTGTAATTTTCTTCTCAATCGACCCTCTTGGGCTCTCCCTGTCATCAACACCATACGTTCAAGTTGAACTCAACCAACCACTGACCACTAGAGAACAAATGACCATTTCTTACATGACATCAGTGTCTCGAACAGCCGCACGATCTGTCTCACAGAAACATAAATGAGGGACTCGAGCAAGAAGGCCAATCCGATGATCCCCTGCCAAAGCGCACATGAGGCAAATCAGTAAGGCCATGACGTCACTGGGTTGATGATCGAGTGCATGTGTATAGCAAACCAAGAGGGGCCATCGGGAGATATGATAAGCCCAGCCTTCTCTGACGATGTCTTTGCGAGGTTTCGATGCTTTGGCTCGCTTGTGAGGGGTGGAATCGCCGGTCCTCGATGATGAAGCACGGCCTGTTTCGGCGGGCTGTGTGGATCTAGATCAAATGAATGAATGCGTGAAAGGTGTGAGGTCGCAGGGTGAAACAAGTGATTCATTGATTGATTAATTAAATGATCAGCTCGTTCGTTCGATTAAACTGGTTGATGGTCATCAGCTGAGTAAGGCGAGGGGTGGAGTTGGGTGTTTCCGAATTCGGCTTACGGCAGGTGGGATGACCCAGACGATGACGCTCTTGGGTTTGAGGACGAGCCGGGATGATCGTCTTGGGCGTGGAGTGCTTGCTGAAAGACCAGCAAGTCGTCATCGTTGTACCACCTGATTCAGCCAAGGGGAGGGAAAGTGGATTTCAGTATCCGGGTGAGAGAGGGTTGCAGGCCTATCGACTCACTTCATCCGGAATTCTTCGCAGCCCCAATCGGATTCGCCTTGCGGAGGGCACAGTCGGTCCTGGTCGATTTCCCCATAAGGCGCATGTTCATTGGAAGTTTGTAAACTCGAAGCCATATTCCTATATTTACTTTAGGTGGACAAGGGCTGGCTTCCGGAGTACAAGGCCTGTTGAGACTCGAATGTGAGTTGGTTCGAGAATTCGGCGAATAGTCGGATGATAAAATAAAATAAAATTGAAGGGGCGGCCACTTCAACCTTATAGGTCTCTGGGTGTTGAGTCGTTGACTCCTTGCGGCCGGGTCCTCGGCTCAGCTGCTGCTTGTATGGACTAATCAGTTTTATGTACGAAAAATGTCTATTGTTGGAAACGGTTGATCGGAACTATGTACAAATTTCAAACCGTCAGCGGCAGCCGCACAGCGGGCGGCTCGGCAGGAGAAATATATACAGAGTCGATGGGACGCACAGGCGGAGGGGCGATGCCCATGCCAACTAATTATACTTAGAGTGTACTTACGAGTGGCTACTTACCCGGCATCAAGGCTCAAGTCGCAGATGACGATTAGAACGAGGTCGGATAGACGAGAAGGATAAACCGGACAATGACTTCCTTAGCCCAAGTGCTCTCAAAAAGGAGGCCGATATGGATCAAGTAGCTCCGGCTGGTGAAGGTTCGGTCGCACCACATGAATCGATCTTGACGTCTGAGGAGAAAAGTTCAACGAACCCAACTGGAGTCCCGTACATAAATATGTAAACCAAAACTCCAACAGCCATAGCTGCTACAAGCTTTGGGGGGAGGTTACATACACCTAGCATTGGCCTTGGGTGTTGAGCTGCCGGCGAAATAAGGTTACCCTGGGGAGAAATTTGTTGGGCCCAGCTGGCTGCCCATGAATCATAAATCATGGCCGAACCAACCCAATTGATCTAACTCCTCAGATTCCGGAACCTGCATACATAGCTTGATAGCTTGACGTTGTGTCTGAAGAGAAAGGCAAAAGGGTGCAAACCCAACACATGACAGTCTTGTAAATCTTACTCCTTCTGAGGCTAAGATTGGAAAGAAAAACAGAAATTCGTCACATGTTCATTCCCAGTGGCCCCTAGACCATCCACGAAAGCATATTCAGGTTTAACGCTCCATACATTTCACTTCTTGATGGCTGTTCCTGTTCAGGAAGTCCGGTCATAGTTAGCTCAGATTCGAGTGACGTAACGTCGCCGTCCGGGGTCAGCGGCAGACAGCGGTGTCTGCTTGCTTGGCAATTGTGGCCATAGAAGTGATGGCACTCGCCAATTATATTTCCAACCAGCCAGACGCGCCTATGTCATTTAAGCCGACTTGAATAATTATATACACCCTGCCTGCACAATAAAGATGTACCACTTCAGCTCGACGGCCAATTATCTTGATAACGCGCATCACTTCATCCTTTCGAAGCATGCGACAGTAGCTTCTCCTATTCGTCTCCTGTCTCGTCGACTTCGCTCACGCATCCCCGGCGTTGTCAGTCAAGTGAGCAATCAAAATTGGGTGTCAGGTGGCAGGACACCGGGTAATGGCGAAGGGTACACTGAATTATTAACAATCGGCCAATCGGGAATCAGAAAAAGGCCCACTGCAACAATTCGTCATGGGTCCTAACCTGACCGAGTCCGTCAAGATGCCATGTGAGAGCTAGCAATGGTCACCTCAACCCGTAAGCACTCATGCAACAATCCCGATCATCACCATGATCTCTTACCCGTCCTCAACGGCCCGATCCTCAATACCGTCATCATTACACTGTGTACTTAGCTGCTCATCTTTGCCATTAATTCAAGCACTCAATTTTCTCATCTTTGTAGCCCCAACGCAGATTATGAACATTCTTGTCTGAAGGCAAACAGATGGAAGAATTCGAGACACATCGATAACTGGTAAGACAGGCCAATTGATCTAAGGCTGACTGGTTCGAATCACTGAGCTCGCCAGTTCGGTGTGGCCGCAGGGAAAATTGGGCTACATTTTGTACTGCTCTGGAAGCGGACAAATGATTGTTTTTCAGATTGTGGTAATATTGATGTGGCTGTACCATGCCCCCAAAACCATTTTTTTTTTCTGAA
>LUKR01000255.1:8315-21443 GCA_019395275.1 Puccinia brachypodii | reverse complement strand
ACCCCACCCCCCCAAATTTGGTTTCTCTCCCCCCCCCCCCCCCCCACAACCATGATGAATTCCTCGAAATCTTGGAGCACAATCTCTCAGATTGTCTGTACCTTATTACTCTTCACCACATACTCCCAGGCTAAAGACGACACAAGCCCACAGCCAGATCCTACCGAGGTTGTTACGGCCAAATTGGACAACGACATGGTGAGTGCCAAAATAGAAGAAAACACTACCCTATAAAAGACGACGTCCTTTTCCAATCCCGGAGTGTTGACAACTGACCAACTTTCGGACTGTTGAATTATCTGATATAGACAGTTTGTGCCGGAGAGGACGTGTTAGGATACATCTCCTTAAATCAAGAAACCGTAGCCCAGTTCTACACGATCGATAAACAAGGGAATCGGTCTATCGGCTTGGGTACTTGCGGATGCGCTCCACTCGGTCCAGCCATGAACACGTGGATGTGGAGTTGTAGAGATTGGCCTTCTAGTAATGCCGTCAATTATACAAATATTAAGACTTTGCCTTATTGTACTACTTTGGGCGCTTGCTTCAAGTTCGGAACTCAACTTACAATGGATGCGGTCAGTTTTTTTTTTCTTATAAAGTCTTTAGTAGTCTAGAAAGAAGTGGGGGTACTGACGAGAGAGACTACCCAACAATTTTATAAAACTTTTATCCAATAATTTTTACAGTCACAAACGGCCAAAATTTGCCAAGGATCACAAGAGATAGGTGTGCTATATTCGGGGGGACAAGCGATGCCTTCAGGTACGGGGAAGTCGAAAGACATAGTCGAAAATTGTCGTTGTTCAGATGGAGCCAATAATCAACCATCACTTTTCAGTTGTGCGGATCCGGCCCAAGCCGCTCAAAAATTTCCTACCTCTAGTGATAAGACTCCTGCTACTTGTGTTAGCCCTAAAGAATCTTGCTCGAAATCTAGCTCCCCTCCTACTTCCCCTACCACTTAAGATAGAAATCAAAAAAATGTATCTCACATTTTATTTCTTATCTGTACTTACTACTACCTTTACAACTCAAACCCTGTCATCCATTTCCTGTTTCTTCAAATTTCAATTTCTGTTTCTTTCCAATATTCGAAAACCAAATCCTGTGCACGGTATATGATCAATTTGTTTGATGGATTTGATGAAGATGTATGTATGTATGTGTGTAAAAAGACAATATCATGCAAAGAAAAGGAAGAATTCAATTTAGACAAATCTATAGGTGAAAACAAGAATTGATATCATGAGCCAGTCATTGTGAATGGAATCATTAATGGTTTCACATCAAGAGTTGAATCCCAAAAGTCAGCCAAATTAACTTATTTTGGACTCTATTGAATGGTGCGCAAGGGATGTCTATCGATAGAAATGGACTGTAACTACTTGACATGCAAACATAAATTGAAAGAGCTACAAAATTGATTATTCACAAGGATTTAGTATACTGGGAAAGGAAATTACAAACACTGATTCTTTTCATTTTATACAACACTTATTTGTATGTGCTTATTAACAACACTGGTAATCAAGAGCAGAGAATAAAGAAGAGAGGAAGAAAAGGGCGACGCCTCTTACAAGTATAATTTTCAACAACAAAAAAACTAAATTATTGATGCAAGTCCAATCAAGGTAGGTAAGATTATTTAGAAGCAAAGGTGGAAAAAAAAAATCTCAAATTAAAGATCCTGATTGATTACTGCTACCAATTTGAAGATTTGCGTTATTAGTATTAGTTTGATTAGAAATAATATAATTCGAAACTTTTAGGAAGTATTGTTCAATGAACTGAATCGTTCAAGTAATCCATTGTTTTCGATAGGAAGAAAAGGGGAAAATCAGCCACCAAAAAAAAAAAGAAAATAGAAAATAGAAAAAAAGTTTAACAATGTAAAGGAAATTACTTACTGCGCTCATCCACCACTAAGAACAATTCAAAAGACAAAAGAAAAGAAGACAATCAATACCTGATGAGAATAATAGGTAGAAATTGACCCATGGTAAAGGATGAGACAAATACTAACTTCATGTTCAGAGTTATGTGCTTCGACCAAGTTATGAGCCAATTCATGAGCAAAAGTAGAAAAAGTACCGATCAGAGCGTTCGATAGATTTCCTTTTTTGACTTCCTCGTCATACCATCTTTACAAAAAAAAAACAAATGCGTCCATTTCAGCTTTGCTTCCTCTTTCCCCAAAAAAAAGAAAGATGAGATAACTGACGATAAGTAAAATCGTAAGTTGAAGAACAAACTACCGTTTCGATTGAAAGCGATAATTGGGCCTTCTAAATCGTAAAAGATATGCAAGCTATTTGGATCGATATCGAATATATCTTTTAGATCAAAAAAAGAGAAGAAGAAAAAATTGTTTGGATGGTAGTGAGAAAGAAAGCCCGAGGTAGACCAACGAAAGCAAGTCATAAGATAGAAGAAAGAGAGAGAGAGAGAGAGGAAAGGAAAGGAAAGGACGGACCACCAATAGGTTTAATGACGAGATCGATGTACCGAACAATAGCGTCAGCGAACTGAAACAAGACCAATTCGCCGTTAAGGTTATGTTGATCGATCGATCGAGAGACGTAAAATCTCAAGCCAGAGATCGTACTCAAAAACGTCAAATCTTCTCTGCTCCCTTTCGGATCACAGTAGCTCCCCTCAGACTCCTTGACTGGCTTCGTGTCCGGTAAGGTCCGGATGTCCGAGTTCGTGTCCGGCTTGGATACGTTGATCGCTTTTAATAAGTTGCTTCTTATATCTGTCATCGGTGTGATCTAAAGAAAAATTTGTGGGTGTTAGAAATTGATACTTTGAATGAAAAAAGGAACATCCTTTGGCTTGGGAAATCACTCACTTGAACCGGAGGTTTGATAGCAGGAGATTTAGCCACTACTTGAGAATCTTTGGAGATCGATTGAGAGGGGAGAGGGGAGTGAACGGGTGCTGAAGGAGGGGCAGAGAGAGGAGAATACGGGGGAGGATCGGAGGAGTTATTCTCATTCAAGAGTTTCCGACGGAAGGCGCTAAAGATTCCACTCTGTCTCTGAGAGACTTCGGGCATGTGAGGAGGTGGAGGAGGGTGTTTGACGACGGGCCGACGTTCGTAGGCACCATGAGCAAACTTCTCTTCGACTCGTTTTCGATGGTCTTCCTTCTCTGAAGAGAGTGCTTTCCGAATAAATCCTGGATCGGCATCCGGGAAGCGCTCTTCGAGGCCCTTGGCATGGTTCTCCAGTTGCTCTGGAGTCAGCGCATTGGCATCATCTAACTGTCGTTGAAGCTTTTCTTCCCGTGCTCTTTGTAGCGCAGCATCTCGTTCTGCTTTCCGGGCATTGATGATTCTGTTCCACGAGTGATAAAGTAAGATCAGCTGATAAAAAAATCACCTCGAGGCATATGTCAATATACATACCGATCAACATTCACCCCACGTCTTTTGAGATTTTTCAAACTGGTTTGTAAGATCGTCATCTAAACCAAAAAAAAAGGAAAGCAATATGAGAAACTATTTGATGATCAAACATGGGCACGAGGGAAAAAAAAACAGACAGACTTACGAAGAATAAGGAATCGCTTAATTTTTGATGAGCAAGAATCAATTTACAGATCGAGCTAGCTAGTTCGAACCAATCGATTTCGCCCTTCCTGACCAAATACAGTACCATCTGGTTCCGATTTTCGATCGCAGCAGCGGCTGTAGCCTCCAAGACACTAGAATGCGGTTTCCCGAGATAGATGAGTTGACGTTGTAAAGAGACTTGTTCGACCGATTTGAGGGTCAAATTTCGTTTCAACCATTCCGCATCTCTAAGCACATCATCTCGAACTCCCGTCTGTCGTTCGTGCAAGAATAGTGCCGTTCGTTCGACTATCAATCGCCGGATCTCTTCCGATCTCTCTGTCTGTTCTGGTACAGATCGTTGAATCCGGAAGGATTCTTTGACTAGTTGAGTCAATCTAGGCGCTCCCAATGACTATATAGTTTCACATAACCCGTCAATAAAATTCATGTCGACGCGATCGTCAGTCCAAGAAAGATGAAACATACCTCAGCTAATTGTTCAAATACTTCCTCTTGAGGGCATGCAATAATGACCGTAGTAAACTGAGAATATGAGTGTGAGTCGTCAATGATGACGACGTCGCCAGGAAGAGCCAAGACATGAACGAAAGGTTGACCAGCTTCGATCTCTTCGTCCTCGTCTTCGACGGATTGTTGAACCTTAGCCGCGGAGCTCGGGCCAGATGAAGCGACTCTTCTGGAGCCAAGAATAAACGCCGAGCGCTGCATGGCCCTCTTGAGACCGTGGCCGAGGAGATGGACATTGGCAGCGATATTTCTCAAGACTTGTAGATACTCTTCAGCCGAACCTGCGAGAGCATAAAACTTGGCCGGATCGGCGATCAGCATCTGAGCGATCTCTTGTACTGTTGGCTCGTTCTTGACTCCACAGGCTAACAGAAAAGGTCGCGCGCTCGGTCCAAAATCGATATATGTAAATAAACTTTTGAATGGACCTTGGTTGGCCGAATCCGTCGATTTGAAAAAACATCCTCCCGGTGCGACATGTGTGACTTCTTTCCCAGAGGAGATTGGTACGAATTTAGTCTGTTTGAAAGTTTGGAGTTGCGACTGAGAGAAGTCTGCAACGCGAGTAGATAGATACTCGAAAACTGACTTCGCTTTCTTAGAATCAGACGGTGGATGTTTGAGTAGTCGATCTAATAGTGCTTGCGAATCTGGATTTTGCTTGAGACCAAACTTTTGATAATCAGGGAGATATTTATTCGAGAGTACATTAAATCCCATGACGGCCGCTTCCTGGTTCGAGTAAGCATCACCAGGTATGAATAGGCCACTATCACAGGGTACGAAGGCTGGCGTTTCAGTATTTGGACGATAGACCGCCCGATAATCCGCAAAGTGTTCAAGGAAGAATTGCAGGGCTTTCTCTCTCAACTGAGTATCCTTTGGATTGGCAGCAAGGGTCAACAAAGCCTCGATACTTGGCATCTTGTTCAAGCCCAAGAAAAACAGTAGCTTTGCTTCCTCTGACGTCGACCTCCACTTCCCTGGCCACTCGACCAATGGTAACTGAAGCTCTTGATTGGCTACGGAGGGCTCGTATAGTTGATTGGCAGAGTACCGGTTGGTCTTTGGCTTTCGTGTTTTTCCGTCAGGTCCTGGTAGCAATTCTACTTTGGGTTCGCCTTCCTTCGGGAGCCAGTTGGTTTGTCTGAGTTTGTCTATCTCCACATCCGTTAGGATATCCCTCACGCTAACCAGGTACTTCACCAAATCGGCATGGTTCCATTCACCGCTTCCCAGCAACCTCGAGAACACCATTTGTAGCTGAGCGGGTAAAAAAAAGCCAGTTTGTTCATGAGTATGCCGCCTTCAGCTTTCTCAATTTTGTCAAATCAAGGCGTACCTCAACATGTTTTCGAACTCCAATTTCTGTCAGGACTTTGGTCATCGTTCCTTTGACTGGGGTCCCACTAGGTAAGCATACGACGGCCAAGTCTTGAAAGAGAGTGACGTTTGAATGATAAGCATCAGCAGGTTTCCGCATTCCATGTCGAGTAGGAATAAACAATTTATCGCTGAGGTAAGTACTGATTTCGGTCCTCTGGTCGTTAGATAAACTTGACCATGCTTTACATAGAATGTTCAGCAGTTGTTCAGCAAGAGGTGGCGAGTCAGTTATCCGATCGGTACACTTCAGCTCCGGTGAGAATAGGTGCGAAGTGAATTCTAACATATTCAATTCCCGGAATCCGAATACCCGTCTCAATGCTTCAGAGTTAATCGATTTCGTCAAACAAAATGGAAGACAATGGGCGGGGAGTGGCACGTCGGTAGGAATCAGCTTGATGTTAATAAACGTGGAGGCTTCGCTTAGAGACATGATGATTTCGGGTTGATCTTTGGATGCTTGAGGGTTGGGATCCGGGGCTTGGTACTTGAAAATCGCGCATCTCTGGAACCTTTTCAAGAGTGATCTATCATACCCCTGGATACCAGTCAGGCTGATCCACCAATTCAAGCACTCTCGCATCTCCTCAACACTCAGGACCCGATTTTCTAATTCTTTGAAGACGTCTTCAAGAGTTATTTCAGAGATCATCCGTCGATCACGCAACTTGCTGATCAGTAGATGACCATCCTTGGACACTTCATTCGGTAATAATGGTACGTTTTTGATGAATCCACTCAGTTCTGAATTAGGTAGACGGACTTGGTTGGCCGGCATTGGACCGAGGCTCGAAGGGACTGTGAGTGTACGTTGACGATCACAGCGGAAGAAACTCTCCTCCGATTCAAAGGACACCGTGCCAGCGGGTGTCGATGCATAGAATGAGAAGAATTGCATGGCGTGTAATGCGCGTAGAGTGAGTTGAGCCCGTTTGGCCTCATCTTCAGTTTTCTTCCACAGTCCTTCGATCTCCTTCAACTCTCCCTCGTATACAACCCGGGCTAGAATCCCCCCGATGGCGAGTAACTCCTTATTCCAGTCGGCCACATATTTGGCTTGTAAATCTAGGGACTCCCGTTCAACTGTGGGAATAAATCTAGCCGCCACTGAACCCGAGAATCCGGTAGTTTGGTGGGTTGGAAATCCGATGAATACTCGTCCCTGAACGTCCAGGTCAGAGATTAGACCGTCGAATATTGCCCGTGCAGTTTCATCCCCGCTCAACAGCTTTGAAAACCCAGATTGTGGGATGGTGGAGTCCTTTCCAGCATCGAATTCATCCTTATTAGTCCAGATTAATGCATATTGAGTCTTCTTCGGTGGTGGCTTCTTAGTAGCCCTCTCAAGCTCGGCGCTGAAAGCTGATGGGATTGAGACATTGATGTTACCGGTAACGACTCTTAAGAAGACAGAGGCTTTCAAGTTGGACAGTTGGCTTGAAGGGTCTGATGATGAATCCTTGGGTGTTGATGGATTTGTGGACGAGGGGGTCGGGGCTGATGAAGATGATTTGGTAAATGCAGACAACATCCTCGAGGCAAAGGATGAGGTTGAGGTTGCAGCGGCCACGGCAGCATTCTTGATAGCTAGTTTAGATTTGGGTTTGGAGTATTGAAGGGTCCATTTGAGAATATTAGTATCGATTTGTACGCTAGTCTGTTCGACTGATTGTATCTTCATCATTGAAGATGATGTTGATAGGGTGATATTCGAAGGAGTCGACAAGGTTTGAGGTGGGGCGAGTTTTTTCTCTAGCTTGCACATCAAGTGGTCGTCAAAGTACAAGCTGACCGATCTGATCTGAGTGGTGAATGCTAAGCTGGTGGCCAGAAATCTTGAGAATTCGAACGGGGGTGGCATTGGGGAGGGTGAGCGAACATCCATGATAAACTGGGTCCATTCTGAGGGACTAGGGTTGATACCTCGGCGGGTAACCAGTTGGTCGGGGTTCTTGGTACTCCAATTGAAGCCCATGATTGAAGGTCCTGACAAGACGATTGGAGAGTCGCATATTGACCATAACGCGTAGAAACCAACCTGGTAAAATTTGTAGGATCAGACAAAGTGTTACTGAGGCCAGAAATTGGAGCAAGTTAACTCACACCGAATGCACCAATTTTTCTGGCGAAATATTTGTACAATCAGTTAACATGTTTTTGGACCAGGAATTTAGGCGAAGTCTACTCACGATTCATCAGGATTTCCTTCTGCAATTTTCCTCAGTCGTGCTGGTGGTGACAATGAAAGTATGTCAGGGTGAAGTTCGAAGATGGAATAGATTAACGAGTACACATACCCCAATCCTGATCACGAAAAGGGATTCCATTATTCCTGACGAGCACTCTGGCTATTTTGTGGGTAGTCAGATCTGGCAGGTTTGAAGAGCTCGCACTAGAGGATTGGCTGATTGGATGACTTCCAGGCTGTTGTTGCTGCTGAGTTAAATTTGACAAAAACTTGATTTCGACTGAGCTGGCTGAAGCATCGTCTGCATTCTGGAGTAGTTCCCTGAACACGGTGTTCTCGCCGGAGTATCTTGCCAGCACTTTGTCGATCAGCGCTCGCTGGTTCACCTCCACTGCCTCATCCGGCACGCCTTCGAGCGCAAGTGCATAGTCGGCCATTTTCTTTCTTTCTTTCGCAGACTGTGATGGAATTTCTTGGTTTCCTTTTGAGAGTAGCAAGAGTAGAAATTCAAACTGGCCTGCCCTGCTTAGCTAATCAACTAAAAAAAAACCTTCCGTCGCCAGGGAACACCACCATCCGATTCCCAACACGAACAATTGATCTGAATCGGTGAGCCAAAGAATGAGGTCAGTCAAAGTGTCCAGCAATTCACTGGTTTTCGAGGTATGTAAATATATAAATGGGGTCCTCTCAGGTGGCTGCCGTCAACCGGTATGCAGTTCTGGTCGGACACGAGGCCGGTGAGCTGGTCACCATGCAAAACTTCTCAATCTTGAGCACTGCCCCATGAAACTCTTCCACATAGAGCATGTGAGAAAGCTGGCCGGGCTTCCACCAAAACTGCTTAAAATGGAGCCTCTTCCTGCTGCCCTTTCCCCTGCCTCCCACCCACACTGCCAACATACTTGGATGGGCTGCCATTATCCCAGTTAAACTGAGATGCACCCAACCAATTTAAACTTGGCTGATATTAACCAATGAAATAGAATTCAAAGGAGGGTACCTTGGATTTGAATTTAATTGGTTGAGATCAACCAAGTTTAAATTGGTTTAGTGCATCCCAGTTTAACTGGGATGATCTCATCCCAGTCAATTATTCTGGCATTGGGCCAGTCAGTAACTTTACCAATAACCTCAGCCACACAAGCAGAGCATATTATAATCTGCCATCAAAAAACGTCCAAATGCCCAAGCTTTCCAACATGTTTTCTGTAGTTGCCTTACTCCTCCTACAAGCAGCAACTACTTCTCCAGCGTCTAGGGAACCTCCAATCAAGTTGAAGGACATCTGGACAGCTAGAGACGGGTGCCCCTGCCATACACCACCCTATGTGCCTATTCCCCTATCACCTATTCTAAAAAATGTGGTTGGTAGTCAACTGTAGTTGGTGTATGGGCACAGATCCTCTCCCAGAAGCCCATCTCTCTTGAAATCCGCGGACTTGGAACAAACAGCTGGGGCCCCCTCCATTTACACTCCATCAGCCAGTGCCTGTACAAGTTTCAATCCTAATCTACTTGACTTCAACATACTCAAGATGGTGTCTCAACACTCTCAGACTCCAGCATCCCCAGCCTAGATCAGAACTGGAGTTGAATTCCATTTCACTCTGATGTCTGTTTAGCTGTGGTCTTGCCATTATGGTCCCAATATCTAGATGTGAACCAGCTGCAAACCTTGAGTTGAATGAATCTTCTACATATAACTAAAATAATACCATCTGGTGGCAAAGCAAACATGCATGCAATGTAAAGCTGGTGTCAATAACAATTCAAAAACTGTCATGCAATGTAACACTGGTGTCAATGGTGCACTTCAATCCTCCAACTTCCACAACACCCCCCATGGGCCCACAAGGATCAAATAATATACCTCCCTAAAATTGGGGGCAAATACTAAGCATGTCCAGTACTCTTGAAACCATATTCTGTGGGTTAAAAAGTTGCTTGTCCCAAAAATACAACCCATGTAAAATACTTGCTGGGTGTTGGTATACAATTTCCAAGTATGTATGCTTGCCACTAAGTAATATGAATAGCATGGACATGTGGATTGCCTGCGGGATTGCAACTCTCATAGCCCAACTTTCTGCTGATAAAGTCATCAAGACCAATGAAGATTGAGCAGCTGACCAATACAAGATACTTCCCCAACAGGCTGGTGAGACAATTTCAAACAATAAGCTAACAATAAGCTCTCAGGTTATGTGGTAGGACCCCGGCAAGCCCCCCAATGGGTGCATGTTGAAAGAGTCTGGGGTCTGGATTGCCTAGCAGTAAACATCACTCCCAGAAGTGCAATGTCAACCCTGTGTTGGCCAAGATTTTGCTTCAAAGAGAGAGACAAGTACCATCTTTGAATCCCAGCAAACCCAACCCCCAGCCTACTACCCCTTCTACCCTGGACAACTATACACCCCCTTTCAAATTTTCAAACCCTTTATTAGTTTACCACTTCAAAATCCATCCACCCTTATAACCTTTCAATATCCATTACCCAACTTAACCCAGCCTGCAACATGGCCACCACCAATGACCAACATATCAGATGATCCTGGATCTTGTTGCTACCTTTTCCTCACTGAAATTAGAGCCCCTTAGTACACCAATGACACATCTCAGTGCCTTGCAGTTTTTCCTTGAGGTGACTTGAAGGTGCCTCATGCTTGCAGGGGGGCTGACGTCCCCCACTTGGTAAATCCACTTTTGCCTCAATGGGGCCTTGAATGATGGGGCCAAAAACCACTCTGAGGCAGGTTGGTGTTGCCTTCAAGGTGGTTTCCAAGGTGTGAGCCTGGGTCTCTTCAGTGAAAACAGGACACAAGAGTGGGGGGCAATAATATTTATTTCAAGGGATAAGAAAAAGAGAAATAGAGTAGAAGAAATGAAATGAGTTTGATTTTTCTATGCCCTTTTATTTAGAGTAGCTTAAAGATATTATCAAGTGTATCAACAGGCTTAGGTCTTGTAGACTGCTTGAGAATAAAGTGGAGTAAAGCTCAACACTCTCCTCTTCAAATGAAACTGAAGAAGGTCTAGATGGTTTTAATCCAACTAGTCTCAATTTTTTAGACTTAAGTCAAGGCTCTTTAAAGAGAAACCTATGCAGTTTATATAAAATCTACCAAAATAGAATATAGAATATCTTTTATTGTGGATTTAGCAGACCACCAATAAGAAAATAATTAGGATAGAAAAGGTTATGAGCAATCACTGGGAGGAGACTTACAATCTATTTATCCTGACACTGTGGTGGGAAGAAGAATAAACTGTAAGGGGTCCTTGAAGTTAAAACCAGGCTGGTAGGCGGGGTTGATCAGTGAGTGGTCTTCTTTTCCTCTGAGTCTTGTTTCTTTCTTGGTGTGTTGGTTGAATCTGAGTAGAAAAAAGGGGCTTGTGATGAGCTGGAAGCACTCAAGTGAAAATCTCTGCACTGAAAAGGGGTTTAATGTTGGGTATGAATTTATGCAACATTGGGGGGCCGCGTGCGCCTGATAAACAAAGTTGAACTCAGAAAATAGGATAAACAAGAAAGGTAGATAACTGTTGAAACACTGCTTGTGATATCTTGGTGACATTCACAAAACCTAATCTCTCTTGGGTGTACTTGTACCGGTTCTCCAAATCCCATTCCTCTTGGGAGAAGTACCTGACTTCTCCGTAACAACTCCACCATTCTCTATCCCCAATCATCCTCAGTCCTTCCTCAAGTCATCTCGACATCATCACCATACTCGACACAGATCGATCTAATCAACATAGCTTGAGTGCCACTTCATCACTTCATCCATGTCTCCCTTGTCTCTTGTTGACTTCAATCAATATTCAACTCTCCTCTTATTACATCATCCCTAGCTCAAAAGATTCAACAAGCTGTTCTCTCCAATTTGGTGAGAAAATAACTCAACCCAAAAATCCTCTCTTCCTCTCCGTCTACTGAGTTCCTTCCTTACTTTCATTCTCAGTCCTTGTGTCTTCTCCACTCTTCCGTTGTCTGTTTGTCTTCTTTAAGATCATTGTCTCATCTGTGTGGTAAATCAGACTGTCCTTATTTCTCATTTTATTTTCTCATCATTTCTTCTAATCTGATCCAACTCTTTGTCATCAGTATGGTTTTTGTTTGATAGCAATTAAGTTGTATTTCAACAATAACTAATCAATTATGAGAGCTATTAAGAAGCTATAAAGACCATAATTAATTTCTAATTCTTTAGAGTAATTATTTACAATTTAAATGAATTAATATGATGATAAAATGGGCATAATTCAGGGATAAAAATGAATTATAATTAGAATCTTATTTAATGAGAGAAGATAATTAATAATAATGTTTGAAGAATATTATTATTAATTTCATAAAAATAGATTGAAGTCTTTTGGACAGTACATACTTTCTCTAAGGCTGACACAAGGCACCTCAACAACCTGCACCTGGTGTTCCCATATTGCCTTAGGGATGTCTCTAAAACCTGGATGGTTTCTCAAGGCAACTTGAAAACGGCCTCAAGGGTGCCACCCATGCAGGTTTGAGATTGCTTGAGTCTGTTACCACATGGCATCTGTTTGCCAAATTGTAGACAATTGGGGCCAAAAAGGTGGGACGGGTGAGGATTGAAACCTCATCACCCAACAAGAACATCTTGTTAAGCGGTTCATAGACCACTACAATACTACCCTGATACTAAGTCAGACAAAAAAAATGTTTTTTGTCTGCTTGAGATGTGACATGCCAAAAATGATGAGGGGGTTTTCAAGTTACCTTGCAAGACACCTTGAAGTCAAATCCATATGTATGATGATGGGTTTGATGTCAAGACCATTGGTTCCCAAATTACCTTATGGACCGGGGGTGGTTTTTTTTGAGGCGCCTCAGAAACCGCAAAGGGTTCCTGAGCCGTCTTGGAAAACAATGATTGTTTCCAAGGGAAGCTCAGGGGACAAGTCTTCCCAGGAGGTTTTTTTGTCAAAACTTTCCTGTGTTTCAGAGATGTCTCCCAAAACTACTGTTTGGTTTTGAAATCAAACACACTTTTTTTTGGTTTAGGAGGGGTGTCTTAAAAACCACAAAAACTTCTTCAAGGCAGCTTGTATGGCCTCTTAAGACACCTTTCAAAGACATTTATTTTGAAACTTAACTTCAAATTAGCTTCTGTGGTGTAAGTACTGAAAATTGTTACTATTACCTTAAGTTGTAAACTGATGTCATGAAATTCATAGTGTGAAATACCATTGGCAAAACATACACTTTGAAAAGAAAATAAAAAATCCTGATTTTGTCAAAATTCATATAACCCGGGGCCCCCACAGGGACTACATATTTGAGACCAGTCAATACCAGTTTCACCGGTCTTTTCAACACTTTTGTGTCTAATGTCTGTTGTAGAAATGTTCAGTTGGTGGTGGTCTGAGAGGTTCAACAGAAAAGACAGCTAGAAGAATCCTTTCAAAAGTGGACCTACTT